>JAKGSA010001920.1:0-31304 GCA_033558755.1 Philaethria dido | reverse complement strand
TTCCCTCACTTAACACACCATATCCCCATTTCCGGTCTTCTACTTTCCAATAGAGAACGCAATAGTCTTGTCTTTAAGTTCTGATTCTCCTGCTAAACAGGAAAAAGCGAGAAGCTGCAAAAAAAATCTCTTATCTAATACATTTGCATATCATTATCTCATCCTCTCAAAAATTTAATAAAAAATATCCTCAAGTGAGAATCAAACAAACAACCACTCTCATTCATAGCCAACACTGTCCCACTTTGTCACGACGGCCTCTTAACTTAAACTTTATCAATATTATAAAGCAATTCGATTAGAGCAAAAACTAGAAAAATAAGACAAGACGTCGATATGCATCCGACATAGTGCCGCCGCCCGCCGGCATGACAAATTATCATCCCTTCATGTAAACAAACTCGGACTTCACCCTCGGGCCTCAACGGTGAAGCAACATTCAACACCATGGAAATTAATCTTAAGGCCAAACCCATAAAAATATGTTACGGTCTTTGATTCTCCATATATTAATAGTAAGCGTTGGTTTTAAAATGTAATTATATTTAAAATATGTAAATACCATAACTATATTATAATATTATTGAGTAGGTAACTGGTAACAAAGCAAAGCGCGGCGTTGAGTTCCACCACTCAGCAAGCAATGCTTCAATTCGGCACTTTTCGCCGAACGAAAGTTTTGAAAAAGGATCGGAAGTTTTAAGCGAAACGGAGTGTCTTGACACTATGTTAGGTCTGCTATGTGCGGGATATAAAGCAAAAAAATGAGTTGATAGTGCTTCAATAAAAAAAATATGGAAAATGTATGTAAAGAAAATATATTTCCTTTATTTTATTTTCTTTAATTATTTAGTACAAGCTTACGTTACACAAAGGTTAACATAGATAACGCAATATGTACTCAATTATTATCTGTGGTACTAGTGGTAAAGAAAAGGATTGTACGTCTGTCAAAAACAAAGAACACGTAAAATTGGCGGCACACTATTGGAAATAAAAAAAGTTTTAAATAGGGAATTTGGAATTCAAATAATAAACTTAGTCGTTGTTTCTTTGTTTTTACAGGTAAGATATAATTTTGTTATTGGTAAATAAGTAAATATTTACAATATTACGTTTCGTGTTAAAAAAAATCTTTGTTCTTACAGAACAACACGCGCTGATTATTTGACCAATATTTCCCAATAAAGAAACACATTATATGTATAACAATTTGTAGGTTGTAGCATTCGTACTGGCATTTCCTGAAAACTGTCCAAGAAAAAAATATTCTTTATCTATGTATGTGAATTACTTTATATATTAAAATACATTCTAAATAATAATATTACTAGGCTTAACTGACGAGAAGGCATAAAAAAATAAACAATTAAAAAACAAATACAAATACAAATACAAATATTCTTTATTGCACACAAATAAACAAATAACATAGAAGTAGTAATAGCGTACAATAAGGCGGCCTTATCGCTTAAAGCGATCTCTTCCAGGCAACCTTTGGATATTGGATTTGTATAAAGTAGTGGTAGGCGGTGCACTAATCAGGATACTTACATTAAAAAAATTAAATATATTAAAAACCTTATGTTGCAAAACATTTATGGAATACAATCATTATTTCAAATATTTTTTATGTATAATTAGGGCGTAAATTGGCTGGTTTGCCGTCACGGGAAATGGCATGATGTTCTGACGCCGCCGTTCAAAGTTCCCTTTTTATGTGAGTGAATTTTTGAAATATTTAAGTTTTAATTTTTTTTATTCTCCCTTTTTTTCGACATGTGACTAAGCGCCAAATTTACTCAATTTAGGCCTTTTTAAAAATTACTTAGTTTGTAAAAAAAATCACATAAAATTTATATTGAATGTGAAATAAATATTTCGTTTAATAATAAATATATTTATAATATTTCCCAATACTCAAAATACTTTATACAAACACGCAATTTGATTGATGGGCGCTGGATACATCTTAAGTCCGACTTAATCTATCGTCAGGTAATCATTTATCATTTTCTTTGAATTATTCATTATGTATTGTTTTACATTTATTTCCCCAAATTGTGTTAGAGGGCGAATTGAATGATAATTATATGTATTTTTCATTTGTAAGTTCCGCTCTGGTTTTGTATGTTCGGGATTTAAAACTCGATGTAACGAAAAAGCGACACTAAAAAGGACACACATGAAAGAGTGAGATAGTAAAACATGTTATATAGTGTTTGCTGTTACTCATAATATTTATTTAGCTTCACGCTGTATCCCGCATATAGTAACAAGAGAACCTAGTGTTAAGACATTCCGTTTCCCACTTTCCGCCGAATTGAGGCATTACATGCTGAGTGACGGAACTCAACACCGCGCTTTGCATTGTTACCAAACCTAGGAAATGCAAATACTAAACTTTTACATTTCCTGGAGTAGGAATCGAACCCACAATCTGTCGCGTTTACAGTCGCACGCCTGTGCCTCTACGCCACGACAGACATTTAAAAAAT
The DNA here is from genome assembly GCA_033558755.1 of Philaethria dido. Lineage (NCBI taxonomy): Eukaryota > Metazoa > Arthropoda > Insecta > Lepidoptera > Nymphalidae > Philaethria > Philaethria dido. The sequence continues at coordinate 28,806 of JAKGSA010001920.1, read as the reverse complement.
AATTAAAAATAAAATATAATAAAAAAGAAAGTAATTTCTAAATTTTCTTAGGTTCACATTTTTTTATTTAAGCATCTTTAGTATATAGCAACAGGTACATAAAACGACGTAGTGTTAAAACACTCCGTTCTACATTATTTCCTATTTCGACACATTGCCTAAATAGTGGAGGAACTCACTGCTCTTAGCCTTACGCGGCTTACTTTAATATTTTTACCATTATCAAAGATTACAAGCTAGTATTGCGCATGCGTGACTTATTATACAGTTATTGTTGTATGTATTTATGTATGTATGTATGTATACATATGTATATATGTTTGTATGCTTATATGATTTTAACATATTATTAGTGTTTTGTTTTATTTTATTATTACACCTATCGTTTCTGGTTTTTGCTAATTTCTATGCGCCCCTAAAGTTGCCTGGCAGAATGCTATTTAAGCTTGATAAAAGAGGCCGCCTTTGTATATAAACTATAAATGTGCAAATTTTATGCTTCTGCTCCGTTCGCGTATATATATATATATATATATATATATATATATATTAGTTCCCTTAATTCGCTAATGAGACCCAATAAGTTTCATTGACATTTCCGCCAAGCCAGTTATTTAATGACGTGCAAATTGCTACGTGCAGGGTCAGCTTCTCCAGAATTTATAGTTATAGGCCCTCTTACCTAAATTCTTATTTTAGCTTCATTCATTTATCGTATTTATTAACACCAGGTGTGATTAACTTGATAAATGGAAAATCTATACATTTTTAGTTCATTTTAAGTTTGAAATTTTATCCCGACTAAGTTATGCGTTATTAATATTTTGTGTTTTAATTTTTTCAATTGATTCACTAAAAGTCACACCTCCAGTAATGTAATAATAGTAGAACCGTGTAGACGAGGCGAAAGTATACAGGACTGCTTTGGCGCTCCGTTCTCTCTGACTACCACTTCAGGGTTAAGCTTGAGTTAGTAACGTCGTAAATCCGATGCTATTGTCCGCTGTTGGGACAAATGTGGCGACTCATTCATCTGAATTCAAGTGGAAGTGAAAACAAAGTGTCTCAACACTATGTTCTTTCGAGGACTACCTTGCTTTAAAAAAAAGGATAAAGCGTGAAGTTAAAAAAAAAAATAAAAAGAGCTCTTTGGAACTTATTAAAATAATAATATTACACTTAAAAACACAATTTAACAAAACAATTGTCAACCGTGAAAATATAAATGGATTGTAAACGATACAACTGTTGCACATCATAACCGTTAAACCAATTCGTATCGCTGCAACCACACAAATTAAACTTTATCCACCTATAATACAAAGTGGACATTTATTTATATTCACTAATTCTAATTATTAAAAACTGGTATTCTTTATCTGCTTCCCATAGAGTTTATTTTTATTATCTGTGGTAATTCGCGAAGAGGAGACGAGGCGCAAAACATAATACGTAACAAATCTGATTTAGCTTCATTCATTTATCGTATTTATTAACACCAGGTGTGATTAACTTGATAAAATGGAAAATCTATACATTTTAGTTCATTTTTAAGTTTGAAATTTTATCATGTTATAAAAGTTATTTAATATTTTTTGTGTTTTTAATTTTTTCAATTCTGATTCACAAATTAAAAAATCACACTCCTCAGTAATGTAATAATAATAGAAACTGTGTAGTGGCTGGAAAAACGAAAGTATGCAGGATCAAGGTTTGGGCTCTCCGTTCTTCTGGATGCTATTGTCCCGCTGGGACAATGTGATCATTCATCTGAATTCGGCGTGAAAGTGAAACGAAGTGTTCTTAAATACTATATTCCTTTCGGTCTACCTTGCTACATAAAGCGTAGTTAAAAAAAAAATAAAAGGCTCTTTGAACTTATTAAAATAATATTACACTTAAAACAATTTAACAAAACAATTAATCAACCGTGAAAATATAAATGGATTGTAAACGATACAACTGTTTACATCATAACTGTTGTGTATTCAGAGTCACAATACTAGGGCCACACATAAACACAAATTAAACTTTATCCACCTATAATAAAGTGGACATTTATTTATATTCACTAATTCTAATTATTAAAAAAACTAAATTATTCTTTATCTGCTTCCCATAGAGTTTATTTTTTATTGTATCTGTGGTAATTCGCGGGAGACGAACCTGCCAGCAGCCACCGTGAGCGACAACGTTTGGCATAAATTCAAGGCGCCATCTTGCTACGATGACATGATGTGCGACAATAAAACAATTTTAGTACGTTCACTCTAATAGCTGATATATGCAGATTTTTTGATTAATATTAATGTAATTATCTGTGGCTTGTTGTTTTTTTTTAGTTTAAAAATTTTTATAGTTGTCGTTTTTAAATATTGAAACCATGTTTACATCGTCACGAGTTAAAGGTGGTGACAAAGAATGCTAAGGTATATTTATATTTAGTACTCAACGTGGTGCGGTGAAACATCGAATATATACGCGGTAGTTGTGGGTTCGATTCCCATTCGGGGGTATATTGATTATATTTAAATTATTTTTTTATATTCCCGCTCTGGTAACACAAAACGCTGATGTTGTGTGACACCACATTTTTAGTTTTCTTTTGGGTTTTTGATTCGTGGATTTTAACCTAAAACCATCACATTCTATAAGTACCAAAGCGATAGGATCAATAAATTTTAATGCTTTTAAAACTGGAATTAGGGATTTTCTATACACCGTCCATTATTGACTTGTTAATAAATATTATTTCAAAAACGTACTAAAAATCTCATGAAGTTAAGCATCGCACGTTTCTAATTTAATGCAATCCAATCCCATCCTAAGTTTGTAGTCCTTACAATCGTAAATCTGTTTTAAAACATACATACATGGCTTCCCGCTGTATCCGCATATAGCATGGCCAGGCAGAGGGAACCACAGTGTTAAGGTACTCCGTTTCCCACTTTTAGAATTGAAACATTGCGTTAACTGTGGTACGACCCGGAACTCCAACGCCGCGCTTTTTGCCTTATTACCAAACCCAGGAAATGAAAAATTCCATTTCCTGGTTGAAATCGAACCACAACCTGTCGCGCTTACAATCGTCGCACGCTTTGTGCCTATGCGTCACAGGCGTTTTATTTTAAACACTCAACTATTATATAATAGTTATTCTTTAATTTATAAAAACAGCATTATTGTTTTTCCATAAAAAGTCCCGTTTGATCTCTCACCGGAAGTGGCAATAGACGAGATCCAATATATCCCTAATTTATATCAGCATCATGATGCTGTGCATCGCAATTCACAAACACTTGTTATGACTTGTATGGCCGTTAGATATTGTGAGTGACAGATTTATTTAAAAAAAATAATATTTTTATGTGTAACTTACTTTTAAATATTCTTCTCACTATATTCAAAGGAAAACTTCTTAATATATTCAAGAAAAATATAATTAAAAGAATAATGAAAATGTAAATAATATTTAAAATAACAATTTATTAAGGACAACTTCCGACTGTAAATACTATTGGTTGTAGGTTTGATTCGCACTCGGGGAATAATTATACTTACACATACATACATAGCTTCACGCTGTATCCGTATATAACGGGGTAGGAACCTGGTGTTAAGACACTCCGTTCCTCACTTTCACGAGTATATTTTCATTAATTTTTTCATTAGTCACCCAATAATTATACGTATTTAAAATATTTTCATTCACGGCGTGTTTGCTGTAAACTTCACTACTGTAAATCATTCTTCTAGATTAGCTCAGTAGTTTTGAGGTAAAGACTTGTAAAATAAAAGAACATACCTGTATATTTATCGTAAGTAATAAGCTAACTAATGATGTTAACATCTAAATTACATTACTAATTGTATGACCACGAAACTTTATAGATGGATGAATGTTTGTCAGTCTATTAGTCCTTATCACACAAAACTATTCAATGTGGATTTAGATGAGGCTTTACAGTACTTTATACACCTGAATAACTCATAGAAAAAAAATATAAATTGGCTACAATTTTTTTTTGTATTTTGGCTATAATATATATCTAGTTATCTATGAGGTATATTAGAAGTATTTATATATTTTCGACATTGGCAGATATCCTGGCATACTTTCATAAATTCCAATACATAATCTAGTCCAAAGACCCCATATAAACATTTAAAGTTTCTCAAGCAAAGTTAGTGTATACCCCGCTGGTGTAGTGGCCGCGTCAGGTCGGGCGTCGCGGCGCGGTGGCGGGTAGTCGCGGCGCCGGCGCGACTTTACCGCGCTATAAGTTCATTTTTTTAAAACTATTCAATATATCATATTATTTAGGGTTCAATCCAGCGGAAAGTGTGGAACGGAATTGTTGAAAGAGAACGGATTGTCTTAACACTAGGCTCTCAGGTTCCCTCTGCCTACCCTGCTATATGCGGGATACAGCGTGAAGCTAAAAAAACATTAGAGGTTTAGTATATTTATAAAAAAATAAGCTTCACGCTTTATCTCGCATACCACGGTAGACCAATTTATTTAGTGCCATAGCACTTCCGCTTGAAATCGAGACTTTGAATGTTAACATTCTCCCGTATGGGATTCGAACCTACAACCAGTCGCTTTTAAAATTAGACGCTGTCCCACTGCGCCACGATAGCCTCAATATTTTTATATTTAAATCGTTTTATATTATAAATAATTTCTTATATATTTATATATTAATACGTAAAGCAAAAACTTTGTACCCTTTTTACGAAAATTACGCGGACGGAGGATCATGAAACTTGGCACACTTATAGTTCATATACCGAAGGAAGGCAGAATGAATATATATATTTTTTAAATAACTCATAACAAATATATTAAATTAATAAAATAAATGTAAACTCTCACTGCGCCTATTGAAATATCAACTATCACATACAAAACTTGCTTAACTATTCTAACTTGTATACTAACATTCAGAAATAATAAAAGGTATGTAACATTTATTTGTTTTTACATAATAAAGTGTGGACAATTGACTCGCTCTGTCCGCCGGCGCCTCTCGCTGTCGCCGTCTGTCTTATTACTTATGTAAGTTATCATATATTTTAATAACTTTATCATATTATATACTAAGAAAAGTCGTAGTGTCAAAACACTCCGTTCTCCGCCTTTCACCCTTAAAATCGAGACATTGGGTTTTAAATAGTAAAAAGCCTGCTTTATCCAGAGCAAGAAAATAACAATAATTTAAAAATGATATTTCTTACGCGTGGGAATCGATCCCAGAACCAATCGGGTTTACAGTGAGACGCTGTATCACTGCGCCACAATGACCTTAATATTTATATATTTAAATAATTTTTGGTATTTTTTTATATATGTACATATATCTATTTAAATATGTATCATCATGTTAGAAACGAAATAATATGCAATTGTTATGAATATAATCGTTATAGGATAAATTGTTAAAAAAAAATAGTTTATATATATATCATATCAGATAACGAAGGCCATATAAAATATTTCTAGCTTCACGCTGTATCCTGTACATAGCAGGCTAAGAAACAGAAAGAACCAGAGAACATAGTGTTAAGTCACTCCATTCTCTTAAGATTTCCGTTTCCCACTTTCCGGGAAGTAAGAATCGAAACCACAACCTGTCGCGTTTACTCTTTTTTGTTTTCTCTTTCAACAATTCCGTTCCCCACTTTCCGCCGAATTGAGGCATTGCGTGTTGAGTAGCGGAACTCAACGCCGCGCTTTGCCTTGTTACCAAACCCAAGAAATGAAAATACTAAATTTTACATTTCCTGGAGTGGGGATCGAACCCACAACCTGTCGCATTTACAGTCGCACGCTTGTGCCTCTGCGCCACGACAGGCGTCAAAATATTAATTCTTAAACATAAAACTTGTCTAAGTAACTTCAGTACAAACATTCCGAAATAATAAAAGGTAACAAACATTTATTTGTTTTGTTCACAATCTATACGTTTCTGTATAATAAAGTGTGGACAATTGACTCGCTCTGTCCGCCGGCGCCTCTTGCTGTCGCCGTCTGTCTTATTACTTATGTAAGTTAGCATTTAATTAAATAACTTTATTATATTATTATGTTTCGTGCTCATATTAATGGTAATATTTATGTTTTGTAAGTACTTGTCTAAGGTAAATAACTTTAACCTTACATCCATTGGGATAAGCCGCGAATAGGTTGGTATGTCGTTGTATATTTTTATTAAAATTTGACATCAGTATAGCTTTATTTATAGAGTGAATGATTGACTAAATCAAAATGAGTAAAATTAAAACAGTAGTAAAAAGTAAACTGTTACCAAACCTAGGAAATGAAAAATTCTATTTCCTGGAGTGGAAATCGAACTCACGACCTGTCGCGTTTAATTCAATTAATGAACATGTTGAATTGAATCATGTATGATTTCATGTGTTCACATATGACATCATGTGTTCACATATGACATCATGTGTTCACATATGATTTCATGTGTTCACATGTGATGTCATGTGTTCACGTATGATTTCATGTGTTCACATATGATGTCATGTGTTCACGTATGATTTCATGTGTTCACATATGATATCATGAGTTCATATGTGACTTGTGTGCTTATAATATCGTGTGGTCACATTTGACATCATATGTTTCCATGCTTGTATGACACCATGTGTGCTTCATGTCGGCTGAATTCGAAACATTGTGTGTTGAGTGGATCTCAATGCCTTACCAGGTACTTACTGGTACTTAAGTCTTACCAGGACGGGAAAAACGAAACCAATTTAAATATAATCCCGAAACCTACAATCACTCTTGTCTACAGTCAGACGATGTATGTGGCACTCATGTGGTGGACATAAGTGGCGAAGGCTGAAAATTTTAGTTAGACAAGCCGGTAAATTTAGGGAAGCCGATGTATCGTTAGGGGAGCTGGTAAAGGATGTGAAGCTATTTAGTAATTTCACTATCGAGTTGTGGCAATGACCTGTTTTCTTTTAGGTCTTTAAAAGTCAGAGCTTGTTTCTTTTGCAATTTTGTGCCCAATATTTTCCTGGCGACCTTTTTTTTAGCTCTTCACCTTTCTTGATCTTGTTTTTTCAAACTCCATTGCAATTTCAAGTCCACATTTTCCTGGCGTCCTTTTTTTAGGTCTCGTACTTGTACTTTGAAAGGTTAGGCAAGCCGATGGACACCGTGTTGTATGGACGCCTCGCCACTGATGTCCTCAATATAATATATTTACTTATTTAGAAATTTTGAAATAATTAATTTTCTTAATTACCTATAAGAATTAGGTTATACAGACTCTTCGAAACTGATAGGTACATTCCTTCTGCTTACCTCATAAAATATGGACGTGCGTAGAGTTAAATAATAAATATTATCGATGGTTATATTAGTTGCTGCAACAGCCTGCGTTTTTTAGTTTTTCTGGCTATGTTTATGGTTATTAGCTTTGTATTTTAGATATTTTTAGCTAGTGTCCACGAAATGAGGTAGTATTTTGGTGAAAAAGTGAAATAACTTCAGAGCTGTATCAACGTTTATTACTGTAAGAATATAAAGAGAGTAACAACCACCAGCGTGGGTATAAAGAAAAATAATCGGCGGAGCGGTTAATATGTATATTATTTCTAAACAGCTAGATTACATGTTTTTTTTTTAATTTTGCTATTAAACGTAACTTATGATGATTTGCTCTTTAAGCAAGTCTATTATTTTATACTATTAACCTACTTCATTATAATATGAGGCGTTTCGTGGCGCAGATGCACAAGTGTGCGACTGTAAACACGACAGGTTGTGGGTTCAATTCCCACTCCAGGAAATGAATGTATTAAAATATAGTAATAATTAGTATTTTTATGTCCTGGTTCTAGTAACGAGGCAAAGCGCAGCGTTGAGTTCCGCCACTCAGCACGCAATACCTCGATTCGGTGGAATGTGGGGAACGGAAATGTTTAAAGAGAGCGGAGTGTCTTAACGCTAGGTTCTTAGGTTCCCTACTCTGCTGCGGGATACAGCGTAAAGCTATATAAAAAAACTAATATTATAATAAATGATATTAGGCATATAAACAACTATACAACTACATAACTACATTAATTCTTAAATTAAATATAAGTATTCCCTCAAGTAGGAATCGAACCCCAACCACTCGTATTTAGCCGACGCTGTCCACGATTGCTTTAATTGTGAAGATCTTTTTTTAACCAAGTCACTCTTCTATCCACATAGCAAAATAATCACAGAAAACGTAGTGTTAAAACACTCCGTTCTGTATTCTTCACCTGAAATCTTGACACTATGTCAAGTGGCATAGTGTCTTAAAAAATATTAACAATTTAATACATATCCAAACATAATAACATCGCGACATGTGTCTACATCCGTTGCCCGCCTGTCGCCCGCCCGTCGCCCGCCCGTCGCCCGCCCTCGCGCCGCCCTGACGCGAACACTTGTTTACTATAATTTTACTACTGTGCACTCTTTCTCAATCATGTTCATTGTTCTCGAAGATATTGTTTTCGTCCTGTCCTCATAGAACTCATGAGGATAGGATGGCTAATTGAATACTGTCCTAATATTATAAGTACGGAAATTTGTTAGGATTGATGTTTGTTACTCTTTCACGTAAAAACTACTGAACGTATCTAGATGTAATTTTACAGTAATATAGTTTATTCGAAAATATATTTTACTAAAACATACGCGATTAATCCAGCTTAAATAGTTTCGTTTAATATATCTAATAAATGGCGAAAATCTAAGATCTCATAAATTTTGTGTAAATTTCGATTAATGTAACAATAATTGTACGGTTATTTTATAATATGTATGTATTTTGAAAGGTATATGAGCTTTTTTTTTTTAACTTCACGCTATAACCCGCATATAGCAGGGTAGGCAGAGGGAACCAGAGAACCTAGTGTTAAGACTCCATTCTCTTTCAACAATTCCGTTCCCCACTTTCCGCCGAATTGAGGCATTGCGTGTTGAGTGCCGAAACTCAACGCCGCGCTTTGCCTTGTTACCAAACCCAAGAAATGAAAATACTAAATTTTACATTTCCTGGAGTGGGAATCGAACCCACAACCTGTCGCGTTTACAGTCGAACGCTTGTGCCTCTGCGCCACGACAGGTATATATAGGTATATGAGCTAATATCATATTATCGTTTAAAACTAAGTACAAAGTCGTTAACATAATAATAAAAGCCATTAGAGGGCATCGTAGCACAGCAAGATTGTGGGTTCGATGCTCAATCGGAGGGTTTTCTAAAATTTCTATTTCTATACCTTTAATTAATGGGATTTTAGTTTTTTTGTTAAATTTAGAAAATAAACGTATTTCGAAGTAATTATTAGGATCTTTTCAAATTTGGTTACGTAGAGGTAGGGTCTCGACTATTAGAGACGGTTAATACGCATTTTGCGGGGTGTTAAGTTTATACTAGGATAGGAAGATGCAGGTCCTTTTTTAAATTTTCTTTTCATGAAAATAGTACTCCAAAGTTATTAATCTCAAATTAATAATTAAATTAGTAAATCTAGTATTAGCAGCGGCGCCCGTCGGACAACGTCTAATTGTAAAAGCCATAGGCTATGGATTCGATTCCCACTCGTGGTAATCATTATATATAAATTATTTTCATTAACTCTGGTAAAACAAAACGAAGCATTGAGTTTCGTCACTCAACAAGTATTCGTTTATCATTAAAAAAAATAGGAACACTACACATTCCATGGTAATGGTGAAATATTTATATCTGATTCATAATTTTAGGATTATTGTATGACTAACATTATTAGTAATGTACTTGTTAAAATTTTAAATATCAAAAAGGGGAACATGATTAATTTGCTCAGTTTTAATTTCCTTTTATGTGTCTTTTGCGTGATCAATATGTTAGTTATGTTTAATAAAATATATAGGTATTAAGGTAATTTTCTAGGCTCGGGGCCGTCGCCCAGTGGCACAGAGTTTGATTGTAAACTTGATTGGTTGTAGGTTCAATTCCCACTCGGGGTAAAATAAAGATATTTTCACTCTTTTGCTCTGACCAGACAAAGTTGTATCCCGCATATAGCAGAGTAAGTAGAGAGAACTAAGAACCTAGCAGTGGCGGGGGGTGAAAATTTTAGTTAGGCAAGCCGGTAAATTAAGGGAAGTTGATGTATGTTTAGGGAAGCCGGTATTTCCTGGCGAGCTTTTTTTTTAGTTCTCATATTTGCTATACTTTAAAAAGTTAGGAAAGCCGGTGGGAATCGAGTTGTATGGACGTCTCGCCACTGGAACCTAGTGATAATATACTCCGTTCTCTGTGGGGAATGGAGTAATATTCTGTTCCAAAATTGTTTAGAGGAGGAGTAAGAGAAAAATTAACTCTCTTCCATTGTTGTTTGGGTTATGGTAACTGGTTATAGGACGCTGGGGAGATTCTGACAACTGTTAACTATCTTGCTGAATAGAGAAAACTTAGTGTCAAAACCCTCCGTTCTCCGTCTTCTGTGCAAACTCGAGTCATTGCGTGTTAAGTAGGGGAGCTTAATGCTGCATTTTGTCCTACCAAAGCTAGAAAAAATAGTTTGAATATAACCATTTCCCCAAATAGGAATTGAACTCACAACCGTCATGTCAAACACCTACAAATCCTTAACGTATCAGTCTATATACAAGTAATGACTAGAATTTGCCTATTAGTGACTCTTAGTGACTAGCAATGCCTCGTAGTGTCTCAGTGTCTAGTGACTCAACACAAGCCCCTGGTCGCCGGAGACAGGGTGCTGAGGAGACACTGTCGGCGCCTGTTTATTTGCGCCGGTGCCGCGCCGCCGCGCCCGGCCGCCGCCCGACCGCCGCGCCGCCCGAGCGTGGCGCCCCGCGGTCCGATACTCGCCTGTGGTATAAGTTTATGTACTTATGTATGTAGAATATTTTAATATAGACAAATGAAACATATAGCCATCTTTATGCCTATTTCTATCTAAAAATATATTCACCACTCTCTGCCTTCACCACTTCTTTGTCAAATGTAGTTTGACATAGTAACGTAATTTTTGGAAATAATTAATATAATTGTTTTTTTTCTTTTAACTACTTTTTATATCTAATCCTGAATATTCAGAATACTCAAAAAATATATATACTTATGTTTAATGTTTTTATTTAATGAAATTAAACTTAGCCATCTTTTTGCCTATCTCTATATAAAAAAATATATTAAAAATGCGAATAAGTTACAATAAAAAAGAGTAAACAGTCATTTCTTTGTGTGTTACCGCATAAGTTTGTACTGGGTAAACCAATTTTGATGATTCTTTTTCTATGTGATAGCTAGTGATTCTGATGTGGTTGCATTTAAATTTAGTTATTCATAATAATTGTACTTAATATTTGAAGTTTTATTCCGTTTGGTTTTTAAATTATTAATTATTCTTTTATTCTTATTCGGCATATTAGAATTAACTTTATTTATGCTAACGCTCACAACAATTCAAATATATACGCTTTAGTTAAATTTGTATTCACTTTATGTAAATTGGAAATTTCTTTTAATAAATAATTACAAACACTAAAATGCTCTAAAAATTACAATTATTGGAAGTACCTCAAAAATATACAATAAATGGGATCACATCAGAAGTCATCAAAATAGGTTCACCCAGTAAAAAGCTATACACATAAAAAAAACAATCTAAGTGAGAACTACCTTTTTTTAAACTCAGTTAATAGTCAAATCGGTCAAATCGCGTATCGCCCATAACTTGCACCTCACCGCCACTAATGATTGCCCATGATTTATTTGGGAGCCAGTTTTTATTGCCCGATCTCGGAGATGGCGGGAAGGTGTCGCTGTGTACACACCGGGAGTCGGGAGTCACAGAGGGACAATGTATTCGTCATACAGAATATGTTATACAAATAATAATATTGTTGGTATTTGGCGTCACAGGGAACCTACCTAGTGTTAAGACACTACGTTCTATTAATATTTCCTTTCCCCACTTTCCGTTGACTTACGCCTTTAAGCACGCAATGCCTCAATTCAGTGGAAAGTGGGGATGGTGCATTATAAATGAAACTGTTTTAACTGAATTGTTCGTATAAGACAAAGCGCGACGTGAATTTCGCCATTTAACATGTAATGTCTCGATATTTGGCGGTAAGTAGCGAACGAAGTGTTGGGACACTACGTTCTTTCATACCACCCTGCTATGAGTAAAACGTTTGTTAAAACGTTGTTCAAAGCATCGAATTTTCGAAAATTTTAAAAGAAAGTTCCAAAATACTTATACGCAATTAATCCGGTTAGAAGTTTTATTTAAAATTTGTTGTAGAAATAATAATATTTCCTTATATAATAATAGTTACTATAGTGGTGAAATTTTGATTGTGTCTGGATTTGAACTTAGATCTGTCGGATTGTGCATAAAGGATGGTGTTAAACACATGGCTCTCAGATACATTGAGCGTTGTATAATGTCTTACGAGAGTTAGGAAATTATTATATTAAATATAAAAATGCCTGTCGTGGCGCAGAGGCACAAGCGTGCGACTGAAAACGCGACAGGTATGGGTTCGATTCCCACTCCAGGAAATGTAAAATTTCGTATTTTCATTTCTTGGGTTTGCTAACAAGGCAAAGCGCGGCGTTGAGTTCCGCCACTTAACACGCAATGCCTCAATTTGGCGGAAAGTGGGGAACGGAAATGTTGAAAGAGAATGAGTTAAGACACTATCACTAGATTCTCTGTTTCCCTCTGCCTACCCCGCTATATGCGGGATACAGGGTGAAATTAAAAAATATATATATATAAATATATAGGTATAATCGTCCCTGAAGTAAGCATCGAATCCACAACTAATCTAGTTTACTGTTAGCCACTGCATGTTGTACGTCTTTAAATGCAATTAAAAAGGTTAAGGATAAAGAGAACCTAGTGTTCTAACATTACGCGTTTCTCCCAAATCCAAAATCTTCATTTTAAGTGGCGGAACTCAACACCGCGGTTAATCTAAAACAATTAAATGAACAAGTTGGTAAAACGAAACTGAATATTGTGCCAGGCCACTTCCTTAGACAACGGTACTATTAACTTTATATGTTATGAAACAATAATTTTTTTTTTTTTTTAGCTTCACACTGTATGAGTTTAAGATTATATATTTCCCATAAGAATAACAATTTACTTACATGAGAAAAAAGAAGTAGTAATAATAATAATATAATAATAAAATTAACATACAATTTTTTGTATCTCTCTATCTTTCGTATCTTTATATTCTCTGGTTAAGCCAAAGGGACAGTGAGTCATACTTAATAAAAAAAAGACACTCCGTTCTCCACTTTCCGCCGAATTGAGGCATTACTAAAAACTTAATTTATAAAATAAAAAACCAAGTGTATAATTACAATATTTTATTAATATAAAAAAACTGCGTACAACTATGTCCATTCAACAGAATAGACAACTAACAACTCGTTGTTTACCAAAATTGATGTTACATTAAATCGCTTTAATTAAAAAAACTTAAGCTATTATCTTCTAAAAATACAAGAAAAGATTGAAGTAATAACTCTATACGTGTACATATCCATAACAGTCGTGAATAAGTTGACAAGTCGACTTAGATACTTTTTTTTTTAAATATTATTTTTAGGCATTAGAATTCTTTTATAGGATGAATAAATAAAGCAAATCAAACATTGTCAAGTTAAAAGTATTAAAAAAAATTATAGATAAAACTTAAACTCAAAAATGCTAGATATCAAAAGTATACATTTTCGACTTATCAACTTATTCACGCCTCGTACATATATTACAAATAAGATTCTATGCTAAATATATTAGAAATAGAGATTTTTATTTATAAATTGAAAATCTTTACAATTGATCAATTTTCAAAAAAATTAAATAAAAATAAATCAATAAGGCGACTGTAATTAATATAAAATTACAATTAAATTACTTTAGTATTACTAATATACATTTATATATCCAATAATTCATTCATTTCTTATATTATCTATAACCACCGCCAAAACAAATGTGTTACTTAAAAAAAAAAAAAAAACAAATGAAATGCAGCAAATTTACAAGTATTTATTTAAGTATATAATAAGTGAATAAAAAAGTTAACAAATTAAAATTTTTGTTCTGTATTGTTAAATATAATCTGTGTAAACAAAATGGCGACGATTATTGTGCGGGAAAATTAAAAACGTTATAATTATTAAAAAAAAAAAATACGAAATCAAATAGAAAACTGTAAAAATTTGTACAAATCAAGTTTGGACCCCATTTTTACACAATATAGTTATTATGATTCATTGTTCATCATATATGACTTCGTTAAATCCGTATCCAGGCGTGAATATCCTGATAAATCGGCTTGGATATACGCCTGTCGTGGCGCAGAGGCACAAGCTTGCGACTCTAGACGCGACAGGAAATGGACGTTGTCATTTCCTGGATTTGGTAACAAGGCAAAAGCGCGACGTTGAGTTCCGCCACTCAGCACGCAATGCCTCAATTCGGTGGAAAGTGGGGAACGGAGTGTGTTAACACTAGGCTCCCTCTGCCTACCTTGCTGTATGCGGGATACAGCGTGAAGCTCCGTTCAACACTCCGTTCCCCACTTTCCGCCCAATTGAGGCATTGCGTGCTGAATGGTGAAACTCAACGCTGCGCTTTGCCTTGTTATTAAGCCCAGGAAATGAAAAATTCCATTTCCTGGAGTGGGAATGGAACCCACACCCTGTCGTGTTGACAGGCGTCTAAATAAGAATATTAATTATAATAAATATTTAATATGAAAACATGGAAATTAACAATATTTAATATACTTATTTTTATGTCATTCATTCATTATTTTTTTTTAATTCACTTCTTATATGAAACTATGTCTTAACATAAGACTATAGATTAAAAATCATTATATTATCTGTAATAATAATATTTTTATTTCCAATGAGAAAAAAAAAATCTTATTTACTAAGCTTAGTTAAGTAATATGAAAATGTAGAGAAACTTGACAAAAATACGGACCACGTAGAGATTAAATATTATAAAAAAATAATTATTATTATTATAAAAAGAAAAAAACCAAGCCATCTTTAAAATTAAATCTATAATTAATAATTACACAATTAAAATTTAATTAATAGACTAAATTATTAAAAAAAAAAGTTAGCGTCACTCCACTCTCCATTTTTAATACAATTTTTTTTTATGTAAAATTTAATTACATAAAAGAAAAAAGCATGTATTTATTATATTCATTTGGTTTTAACTTTGTTTATGGCTGAAGAGAAAATTGAAAACCGACTTCAAATACAATGCACTAAAAAGCACAATCATTACGAATAACTCAAAAACTACTCGTCAGATCTTAACTAAATTTAAATGGGACCACATCAGAAGCACTAGCTATCATATAAAAAGAGAATCATCTAAACTGGTTTACCCAGAAAAGTCATACACAAAAAAAATAGTCAACTTGAGAACTTGCTTCTTTTTTGAAGTTAAAAATATAAAAAAAAGTATTATAATAATCATAATTTATTAACTGAGGACGGCACTATTTTTATTTTGTATACATCCACAATAAGCGTGAATAAGTTGACGAATCTAGAACTCATTAAAAATTAAAGTTTTTTTTTTAAATTCTGTATTTATGTTATTTAAATACTTTATTCATATAAATTAAACAAATTGTGATCCCTATTAATATTGATAATATTGAATATATGTATATAGCAGTGGCAAGGCGTCCATACAACACGTTTCCCACCGGGTTGCCCATCTTTTCAAAGTACAAGTATGAGAGCTAAAAAAAAAGATCATCGCCAAAATTGTATAGTAAAATTACGAATTACCTTGACATACTATACCGATATCCAAATATATCGGCTTCCCTAAAAATTACCGGCTTCCCTAAATATATATACCGGCTTCCCTAACTAAAATTTTCACCCCTCGCCACTGGTCTTATCAACATATTCACGCTTAAAACAGATTTGTGGTAATCTTCTATTTTATGTGTAATATTACTTGTATGTGTTTTTATACAAATTTGAATTCATGTTTAATTTATATTTATAGAAAATCATTTATTTAACGTAATAAGTATAACTTAAATGTGTAATAATTATTATAAAGGCGAAAGTTTATGAGTAAGTATATTAGTTACTCTTTCACATAAAAACTACTAAACCGATCTAGATGAAACTTTACAATGATATAGCTCATACATCAAAATAACACAGACTAAAATTTATTTAAAAAAAATGTACTTCCCCACAACATTGTATCGTATCGTAAGAATCTAGTAAAAAAAACATATGAAGAAAAAAAATTGAATTTATTATACATAGACATGGCTTTAGAACTAAAATTTATATGAAAACACATCCAATGTATAATTTAATACAATTATAAAAAAATCTTATAAAATACAAAAAAAAAATCACATACATATAATAATACTTTAAAAAAAAAACTATAGACAAAAAAATCACAACTTCAATGTATGACATATACAGTGTGTAGATAGATATGTAAGAATCGCATCTTTAGGAAAAAATGATTTAATTTATATATAAAAATCTATCCCTATGTCCCCGTTGACGCGTTAACAACGCGTTGACTTCAGCAATGTATGTCACTATGTCACCATATCAAACCATGGTAGTGTGTGTAATATTTATTTATTATTAAAAAAAATGTTATCATTCTGCATTTTTCTATATAAAGTATAAGTGTGCCAAGTTTCAACAAGAAAAATATTAGTAATTTTAACAAAGTTGGCGATGACATAATATAAATACAAGAAATAGGCTTAAACTTGCAGCGCCTGTGACTCAATTGTATCGAGTCCGCAATTCTTTTATGGGACAAGGTGAATACTTTTACAATAGGACCCCAGAAAACGTCCGAGAATTTTCCATTTTGCAATTTAAAAAATTGTAAAAAGACGTTTGTGTGTTAAAGGTTATTACCTAATTAGTGATTTTATAAATGATAACACACCTTGGGAATGAAATGCTCGCTCCAGTCTGTTTCAAAGGTATCATTGTCATTAATAATGAATTGTAAACCATTGTCGAATATAAAAAAAAAGAAAAGTCCCGCTGAGTTTCTTGCGCCGGTTCTTCTCAGGTCTGAGGCATTAAATTTAGTGAACCGGTGGTAAATTATTTGACGTTCAAAAAATGAAGCTTGTAACTTCTTATTTTGAATAAAATTATTTGACTTTGACTTTCATGCTCCTCCGTCCACGTAATTTTCGTAAAAAGCGGTATAAAGTTTTTGCTTCACGTATTTATATATAGGTATAAAAAACGTTTACGTTACTGAGTGACAGACAGACAAAGTACATGCGAACTACTGTACATAGAAACACGATACGTGGCGTATAGGGAGTTGGGGAGTGTAGGGGAGCACACTTTTCGAAACTCTTATAAAAATGGGAAAACACAGGATTGTAGGTATAATCCACTCTAATGAAGTTTCGGGAAATAGGTATTTTATATATATATTTTTTATTATATTTTTGCTACTAAATTGACCATAAGAAGTCTATATACATCATATCAACATAGGGCGTTTGCAATAAAATCGTTTAGTTTGACGTCACGGAAGATGGCATGACTTTATGATGCCATCACGCCTCTGTATGTAAAAAGAAGATATCATTTCAATTATTGTATAATGATATATTAATGATAAATAATTATATAAATTAAAATCTTTTACATAACCAACTTATGTCTTTTTTAAAAATATATTTATACTTTTAAAATCAAATCACTTATTCTGAAGATGCGACAAGTATATGAATGTTACATTCCCTCCAGTTATATTCGAATCCACTACCTCTTTCCAATAGATGTGTACAATTAATAATTTCTGAAGCTCCTGTTGGAAGGTTTGAATCCTCCGGGCGAGGAATTTAGGAATAATTCTATGTAACGATGATCCATGTTATTTTTATCTCTTCTCATGGCCTGAAAAATGGTAATAAATTTTATTTAATATTATAACTATGATAGTTAGTACTAGAGATGTTACTAGTAGATGTTACTCTTTCACGCAAGAACTACTGAACGGATTTACATGTAACAGTAGTAGTATACTTTAAACATCAGAATAACAAATAAGGTGCAATTTATAAAGCTTTTGTATAATTTGGCCATAATACAAGTCAATTACTTGTTTCGGGATGTATATATATTTTTTTTTAATGGATAACGGATGGCAAATGAGCAAAAGGACCACCTGATGGTAAGTGGCTACCTTCGCCCATGAACATCTACAACACCAGAGATGTTCTAGATGCGTTGCCAACCTAGAGGATACAGATAGAAGGGGAGGACAATGTAGTAGTCCGCTATCGGAACTACCAGATTTTGGGGAAAGGATAGGTGGGAAAGAGGAAAGCCTGGCTTACATGCCATCGAACCGGAACACATCATAAGATATTTGGCGGTTCGTCTTTGACATGATAGTGGTCGCGAGCCAGACGGAGGACGAACCTCCTACCACCAAACAAAATATTAAAATATTTTCATTTTTCCAATCTGGTGGGTTTAAAGAGCGGGTTATTTCCTATATATTTTTTGCAGCCATGTCGCTTTTTCCCGCAGGATAGTTAACGAGAACTGATACAATAGTATACTAATACTACACGTTCTTTCCTCGTTCGTTCATGTATTCCTCGCCTTATGTATGAAAATTAAATATATTTATTATTATTTGTCAAAAGTCATACCATAGACAATAGAATACAATAAATAGTTGTAAATTTTTCAATAGAAAATCTGTTTAAAATAATGAATCAAAAGATACATATTATAAAACATAAACTCACCCGCATAGCATCTTCATGGCATTCGAACTCCACATCAGCCTCGCCGGAGGGACGGCCGCTGTTGTCGTACAGGATGTTGATGTTCACTGGACGGATGGGTTTGAAGAACTGCTCACAAAAATATTGGAAATTAAAGGTATGGACCATATATTTTATACGAGTATACATAAAAAATGCTTTTCATAGACAATTCATTAAAATACATGAATACTTTCTTTTTTTTAACTCCTATCGCGGCCCAGAGGCACAAGCGTGCGACTGTAAACGCGACAGGTTGAGGGTTCGATTCCCATTCCAGGAAATGTTAGTATTTTCATTTCCTGCGTTTGGTAGCAAGGCAAAGCGCGGCGTTGAGTTCCGAGTGAGAATTGTTGTAAGAGAACAGTGTCTTAACACTAGGTTCTCAGGTTCCCTCTGTCTACCCTGCTATATGCGGGATACAGCGTGAAGTTAAAAAAAAGTGTGGTATTAACACTTTAAAACTTCAAAAATAATCAAAATAATTATAATTTCTACTCACATAGGCAATATCTTGAGGAGTGGCTTTAAAAGGTAAACCCCGCATATGAACACAATAACAGGAGCTACCACGTCGAGTTCCCCCACGGGGGTAGGATGTACTACTGCTACCTGAAAAACAAAAATATTATGTAAAAGTGTGTGTCAAACCTATGATAGTGCGAGTAATATTTATTTTGTTAGTATAATGTATTTCTGATACATAATTGCACTATAAATATTCTTTATTGCACTAACAAAAATAAATAAATATTTCTTTTCGTGTACTACGAAAAGAAATAAATAGAATTAAGTACACAAACGTGGGCTTATCTCTTGAAGAGATCTCTTCCAGCCAACCTGTGGAAGTGGATGAGTGTCAAAAAAACGGGACAGAAAAACCGTGCAATTGTAGAAAAAACGAGAAAAAAAAATACATGACATAAATAACATACATATGTAACTGTTCATACATACATATAAATATATAAATACAAAAATAAATAAATACATACATAAAAATTGAATGTATCTATATGTATGTCAATTTTCATTCTACTCCGTCCGCATAGTTTTCATAAAAATAGATAAAAAAAAATCTTTATATATTAATATATAGATTAAACCTCGGACTTATTGCCCCAATAACCCTTGACGAAACTCGGAATTGCCTTCGACACATGAAGAACCGGAAAGCGGTGGGGCCTGACGACATTCCGATCGAGGCGTGGAAATCGTTGGGCTCTCTTGGTGTGCTCATGCTCACTGATCTCTTTAACCGCATCTTGAACACTGGTACAATGCCACATCAATGGCGCAACAGCTTTATTACCCCTATTTACAAGGGAAGGGGCAGTGTTCAAGATTGTGGTAGTTATAGGGGTATCAAGATCATGAGTCACACCATGAAGCTCTTCGAGCGCGTAATCGATCTCAGGCTTCGCCGAGAGTGTACTGTCTCTGAATGTCAGTATGGATTTCAGCCAGGATCCGGTACCATGGACGCCGTATTTGCCCTCAGAACTTTGATGGAGGCATACAGAGAGAAAAGGAGAGCTCTGCATTTGGCATTTTTAGATCTGCAGAAGGCCTTTGACTGTGTGCCTCGTCAATGTATCTGGTGGGCATTGCGATCCAAGGGGATCCCTGAGGCCTATATTGACATTATTAGGGATATGTACCGCGACTCCGCGTCAATGGTTAGGACTGCTGTTGGCGACACCAAACCTTTTCCCATTACTGTAGGGGTTCACCAAGGCTCGGCGCTTAGTCCGTTTCTATTCAATGTAGTGCTCGATACTGTCTCGGCTTATATTCAGGACCAGCCTCCATGGCTGATGATGTATGCCGATGACATAGCACTCGTTGACGGGGACCGGACGAGGTTAGAGCAGAGAGTGAACCTCTGGAAGGGTACGCTGGAGAACGGCGGTCTTAAGCTAAATGTGTCGAAGACCGAGTACATGGCATGCGGGAGCTCGGACTCTGGCACTATCCATATAGGTCCTGAACCAGCCGTTAAGTCGGAAAAGTTCAGGTACCTTGGATCCGTTTTGCACGAGTCCGGAGGCATCGATCACGATGTCCAAGCCCGGATATGCGCTGCTTGGGCCAAATGGCGTGAGGTCACTGGTGTGGTCTGCGACCGCAGAATACCGCCCAAACTCAAGGGACAGATATACAAGTGCATAATCCGACCTGTTCTTTTATACGGTAGCGAATGTTGGCCGGCACTGTCTCGTCACATTCAGGAGCTTCGCGTCACGGAGATGAAGATGCTGAGATGGATGTGTGGCGTTACGCGGGCTGATCGCATACGTAACACATTCATTCGAGGTAGTCTTCGGGTCCGTGACGTAGCGGATAAGCTCCAAGAGCGTCGTTTGAGATGGTACGGCCACGTTGTGCGCCGTCCCGAACACTATGTCGGAAGAAAATGCCTTGATATATCTGTCCCTGGAGTTAGACCCCCCGGACGCCCAAGGAAGCGATGGCTGGATGTCGTGAAGCAGGATATGAGAGCCAATGGACTAACCACCCGTGATGCAGAAGATCGTGCAAAGTGGAGTAGGTTGAGTAGGAAGGCAGACCCTGGCTAGCCGGGATAAATGCTATGAAGAAGAAGAAGAAGAAGAAGAAGATTAAAAGAGGTCTTCTAACTGTAAACGCAATTGGTTATGGGTTCAATTTCCATTCAGGGAAATGATTATGTTTAAATTATTTTCATTATCACGCTCCGGTAAAACCAACTGCGGCGTTGAGTTCCGCAACTCAACAAGCTACGACTCGAATTCGGGAGGAAAGTGGTGAAGTTAGTGTTATCCAAGACAACATAGAAGAAGTAAAAGTACTTAGACCAGATATTCAACAAATAAACTATTTACACTGACTTCCAAAAAAAAATCTCAAACATTCAAATAATATATTAATAAATTCCAGAGTTTAAAAAATAATAAAGTCAAATATTTATCTTAAGATAAAACCTCAAAACCAACTGACCTCTTCCAAAAGACCCTCTTCCTCGTCCACCAAACCGGCCGGAGTATCTATCGCTCCTATCGTAGGGGGTCGGTCGGTACCCTCTAGAGGATTTGAACCCACCACCCTCCATACGCGCACCGTACGCTCGCACCTCGTCCGCTGAACTCAAAAACACTTCTATGTATCTGAAATTAGAAGGGGAATATTGTAATATATGTACTATATAAAAATATATTTAGAAATTATACTTCTTTATGATAATTTTATTAAAGCGCGGCGTTGAATTCCGCCAATTAACCCACAATGTATAGAATTTGGGCGAAATACGGACATCGGAGTGTTTCGACACTTGGTCCTCTCTGAAGTTAATTTCTTTTAAAAACTTAGTACTTGTTAATATCCAAATAAATAAAATGAAAATATTATTTATTCAAATAGTTTATTATAAGCAATATCGACTTTTTTATGATTATTTACTTTATTATTCGATAAATTTAAATATAGGTAGGTAATAAAGAAGTATAATTTCTATAAACACCTATATCTCCTAAGTATATTCTAGTAATCAGTACCATAGTAGTTTTTTGTTTTTCGTTTAAATAACGTACTTTTATGTATGATTATGATATAGATGCGTTTACTTTCATTTGATATTTGTTATACAAATTCAAGTAATGAATGTCAAATTATTGTATGTCTCGATTTAGGTAGTATTAGGTATTTTAATTAATCTGACAGATGTATACCTATAATATTTTCCCAGTCTTACTGTCACATTGTTAAAATGTTACAATAATTTACGTAGTGTGTCGAAAAAAAATAATTTTAAATGAAAATTACTATTATACTACCAATTATTCTACCAATGTCAAAAACCTTTTTTCATATTATAAAATTCATCATCAAAAATCTCCATAAATATGCCAAACAAACACTTATCATTCCAAAAATAAATTTTAGGCATTTTGTTCAACGACCTAAATAAAAATCTACACAGATAAAATAATAAAACAATATATATAATCTCTAGTCCACCAGTCTTCCCGTCCTCTTCTCCCCGCCGCTCCCCGCTCCCTCCCGCACTCCCCCGCAACGCCTCCCACCTCCCCCCGCAACTCCCACCTTTGACAACTCAACAACCAATCACGTATGCATTTCCGGAATGCGATGATACTTGACATTTTATGTGACAGTACCATAGACAAAAAATTGTTTAGAAAGCTTATTATTTTTTTTATTTTGAATACAATATGCATTGACAGTAGTTATTGGTAATTCTTATTTTTACCGAAAATTATTTTAACCGGATTGGACAGGTATCCCAAAAGTAATTATGGTGACAGATAGACAGTCTATTTCTTACCACAGATATTAGATATAAATGTTCGATTTTACCAATTAATCCTCCTTCGTGTGTCTACATACAACGTGACATTGGCGAAGTGATTTGTGCACACTCGAAGCGCCATAATTAAAGAACTGAACTGAACTGTAAAATGTTCGAAACTAGAGTTTAGTAGAACTAAAATTTTCGAATACCAAAAACATACGCGAATAATCCGGCCAAAATATATTTTTTTAAAATGTATATAAATCGCGAAAATTGACAATCTCATAAGTCATTTAAAATTTTTTGTTCACAATATCATCACATAAAATGTCAAGCAAATCGGCATTCTAGAAATGCAGTATACATTCTTTCATTAGCCCTTATTTTACTAAGTTAACCCAATTTTTTTTTCTAATACAAACACGTTTAATAAACCATGATTTATAGAACCCAGTACTACTGTCGGACCACAGATTAAATAAAATCCCAGATATAAAACACTTGTTAACTATGACCTAAATGTTGAAACTGAATTTAGCCTGTTCCATATAGTCGCTTCTCTTTCTATAAATCACAGTAAAAAAAAAATAAAGTCGGGTCCCATAAAAAAAACCCACTACACCAATATACTGAAGATTTGTGCGTTTTTTAAAAAATGTAGATATTATGCAATTTTGTTATTACCCATTTAAAAAAAAAGAAATTAACAAACTAATTTAAATATCATAACAAAAATCCCCAAAACAATTTAAACAATAACTTAAAACAAACAAAAATTACAAAAACAACTTTACCAAAAAGAAAAAAAACACCACCCCACAAAAAAGAGACCCCCAAATTCACAAAATTGCAATAATACCCACACAAAAAACTGCAAAAAACGCCCAAACTGGTAACATTATCCCCGCACCTGTGTCCTATTTTCTCCCTGTCCCTCTCGAGAGCGTCCTGAGCGCTCTGCTTGTCAACGAAGTATACAAACGCCTCGCCCGAGGCACGCCCCGTGTGGTCCGATAGCAAGTGGACCCCGTCGGGAGCCACCGACAACCCTGCCCCAGTATAATTATATGTTATAGATGCTTTGTTCTTTTTGTGCTTTGGATGTGAATATGTCAATGATTTTTGTCTTGTTTTAGTTTGACTTGATAATTTGAGCTCAAAAATTTAAAAGCTATTTTTATGTGTATAATTCTCAAATATATTCGTTTTGGAAGTACTCTTATAATATACTTTCATTAGAAATAAAAATATATATTAATGTAGGTATCAAACCTATACCTCTAGATATATAGAATTTGTCTTGAGCTCTAAAACCAGGGATGAACAATCCACTGCTCTCGGGCCGTAAGTAGCCCACTTAACAAATTTATATGACTGTCCAAACTTCAACTTATATTACAGATACAGGTAGATATTCTCCCGCTAATGGAGAGAATGGGGGAATATCCAAAGGTTAAAAAAAACTGCTCACCCCTGCCCTAGCCAATTAAGCTGTATCATATTTAAAGAGTAAATGAACTTCTGTCACTCTTTAAATATTAAATAAGTCGTGTAACTCAAATAAATATTTGGGTGACAATAATTTACCATGTTAAATAAACTAGTGTCCCCATTGATGCGTTGTCTTTAGCAATGTATGTCAAATCATGGTAGTGTGTGCTACATTTATTTCATTATTTTAATATACTTTTTATGCACTTTTTATTAAAAAAAAAATATAAGCATTCTGCACTCTTTCTCTATATAAACTATAAGTGTGTGTGTCATGCTCACCCGTCCACGTAATTTTCGTAAAAAGGGATCCAAAGTTTTTGCTTCACATATTTATATATAGATAAATAGTTATTTTAGAGTATGGTGCATATTGAAATATTGCATCAAATTGCATTAAAATTTCATAAAACAACTTTAACGCATAGTGATTTTTGAACACACACATATTCTTGTCAAGGTATGTACATACCTTGTAAGGTAAAAAGTAAAATTTTTAAGTCAAAATCTTATAGTTAAAAGTAAAATAAAATGTCACCAAACAGCACACTATTTAATTTTTTATTAAAATAATTGCATATATAAATGAAATTAAATCAACTTTGAATTAATTTTATTGTCCCCATTAAACTTTGTTTGCTATTCTATATTGCGTTTGTATGGTAATAGATAAATATAATAAGTGCAATTATAAAAATTAACTAATAATCTAAGCCTATGTATAACTTCTCATTTGTTACTCACATATGATTTTTTTTTGCAAAAATAAAAATACTATAAAATGCAGAGTAATTACTAAATATCCATAATGATCAAACAAAACCTTAGAACTTATCTATGTATTTACACCTGGTTATATTCTATCTTGCAATATGTGTAAAGCCAAATAAATAAAAATAAAAATTGAGTATCCAATTATCAAGTCCTTCATTAAAATTTTAGGATATACACTTTATACAACATATTCACATCAACCTACAAAATATTTTTTTAATTCCATATAATATATTTAATGATTCAAGTGTCCACTTTAGTAAAAAGTGTGTTTTTGATAAACCTAAACATCCCCAAGTGGTATAAATGTTCAGTACTTAAAAATATATATGAAAAAGACTTACCATCAAAAAATTGTATAATTTCTTCCTTGGAGCAGCCGAAGGGCAAACCTCTCAATTTGACAATGCCAACATCGTCTGATACATTTGGTATGGTATCAAAGCCATTCTCACTTTGACGCATGGCATTAAGAGCCCACTCCATATCTTGACGGTCAGTTGAGAAAACTGAAAAAAAGCATTATAGTTGTATAAGCTTGTGTAAGGTCAATAAAAATAGTAGTAATACTCCTTGAACATGAGAGATAAAGTAAATTAGATTTTTTTTTTATTATGGATAACGGACAGCGAACAAGCAAAAGGACCACCTGATGGTAAGTGGTTACCTTCGCCCATTGACATCTACAACACTAGAGATGTTATAGATGCATTGCTGACATATAGGGTACAGATGAAAGGGGGGACAATGTAATAGTCCGCTATCGGAACCGCCACATTTTGGGGAAAAGGTGCGTTGAAAAGAGGAAAACATGGCTTACATGCCATCGAACCGAAACACATCATTAGATATTTTGCGGTTAGTCTTTGACATGATAGTGGTCGCGAGCCAGACGGACGACAAACCTCCTACCACCCAACTACTGAGATACCCACCTCTTACAGGACGCTACCCAGTGGTGGAGGGGAATTGTATTCTAACCTCATCTCCTCACAGGGAAAAAGTAGGAGAGATATTGATAGTAGGAGATTAATAATTTTTCACAAATTCTCAAATCATTTTGTGATTAGACATGTTAAATAAAAATATTATGCTAATAAATTTGGTTAAAATATTCATTTAGTAAGATATCACATATCTAATGTTATTTCATATAGTTTTGTTTTTAACAATACACTAATTTATAAAAATTAATTAATACTATAATATTAGTTGTTTCATGTCTGTTTGGCAAAGGTCCTCCAGCTCCCTAGACTAATTCTACAAACTACCTACGAATGTATTGATCTTATCAGCCCTATGCTTAGTTAATGTCTCACTCTCTGATTCATATTAAATATATTCCATAAAAGTACACCACTATAATTAATAAGTTGAAATGCTGTTACATAACAAATTCCCTACCTTCAATGTATCTCTTGCCCATATTTTCTTTATCCTTTTTCAGGGCTTCCTCTACATCTTGTTGACTCGGCACTTCTACAAAACATTCTCCTGATGGCCTTCCAGGGCGAACCTCAGTTAAATGCACGCCTATACGAATAAACAAACAAATTTATGTTTATTTACTAGCATCTATTTGTGTTACTTAATATATTGCCTCAAATTTCGGCGGAAAGAGAAAGAAAGTGTCTTAACACTAGATTTTTCTGTTATGCGGAAAAAAGTGTGAAGCTTAATTTAGTTTTGTAATTAAATGAATTAACATACTATAATATAAAAGCAAAGAAAAACCGGTAGAAAATAAGTAAAAATATAGTAACAAATCAATCGATGAGCAGTGACGCCATCATATTATTTTTCACATCGTCTTAAAGGTTTAGCAATAATTAGTGCTTACCATCATTCCCGTTAATCACATTAACGCCGCTCAAGAAGTCTAGAACGTCTTCAACGCTCGTGGAGAAAGGCAAACCACGAAGTTTTACAATATAGCTACCATCACCAGAACCCAGCATTTTCGTAAAACGGAGTTCAAATTAACAAAACTAAAAGTTATTAGGTCTTCAACCTCAATTATTTAATTATGTATCTCTAAACGACAAATTACAAATAAAAGTTAAAAATAGAAAGAATTCACTTTCAGCTTCGGAGTCAGTGACGTCGTTTGTCTTTGACTTGCCCAAGCGTTTTTATTTTTTCTGTATTTAGAAAAAAATATGTTTTTTTTTGTCGAAGAGTTTATGACAAGCAGCCTGTTAATTAGTATTATTTTCTTTTATGAGTTTTTATTACAAAATATCTACTTGTCTGTTTGTATATATCAGATAAAGAATAGTTATATACATATAAAATATGCAAACAAAGAAATACCTAGTAAATGAGGAGATTACAAATAAAAATGTAATTAGAAGTACAATTTATTATCTGTATTTTATATTTCGACCTACTTTATTCGTTTTATTTTACTATCTGTATGCGTTTCCAAATTCTATAGAATAGGAAGTTTGATTCTAAGCTCTGAAGCCCAGCATTTAGGAATTTTAACCTTCTTTTACATATTATTAATTATTCCATATGTAATATGTAACCGTGTCTAAACATTAATAGTTTCAAACAGTGAGTCCTATATAATAAAGCCAAAAATATTGACTAACCGAATACAAAAGCCAAGTTAAAATGACGGTGGACGGTAATGAAAAACCCCAAAGGGACCGTGTATTCATGGACATAACTATCGGCGGATTGCCCTCAGGCCGCATAGTGTTTGAATTGTTTAATGATGTAGCTCCGAAGACCGCAGAAAACTTCCGAGCCTTGTGTGCTGGTGACATGGGCATCGGTAAAGTTACTGGCAAACCTTTAACCTATAAGGTAAGTGTCCTAAATTTAATAGAAAAATAAGTATGTTTCAAAGAATATTGTATAATTAACCCATCTATATTGGCCAGGTCGCAGTGGGATCTCTGACTGTAAACATCATGGTTACCCCTTTTCGGTGGAATATTTATAATATGTTATTATTTCCTCGCTTTGGCAACACAAAGCACGGTATAGGGCTCTGAAATTATCTCAGCCTAAAAAATAATTAATTTCAAACTTTAATATAACCTATATTTGCATATAAATAGTGTTTCTTGATATTTTTATATTTGTAAGATTTGCATAAGTATTAATTCAAGGCCAACATTATTGAGACTCATAAATATGTGTAGAAAGAATCAAAGAATCTTTGGATCTTTCCATGAAAACTATGCCGACAAAAGTATAAATAAATTGGTGCACATATAGTGTACATGGAGAAAAGTGACAAAAAACAATATTCTTTATATTAATATATCAGAAATACATTATTAAATTAATAACAATTACTATCACAACAGATGATATTACATCGTAGCAAAGCTTTTTGGACATTTGTCAA
>JAKGSA010001919.1:0-31304 GCA_033558755.1 Philaethria dido | reverse complement strand
TTGGTCAGGCTGAATTCTTTCCACTAACCAAATAAGAATGTGCGCGTGCGGTAGGCCTCGCTTTTGCCATTCGATTGAATATATCCAGCATCGAGTATCTCCAAAGACGCGTTGTTTAACAATAAAGTTCATCAGGGACCGAATTTTTTGCCTGAATATACGTGCTGTGATGTCGTGTCTATCATTTGATGTTTGTCCGGGAAGCAGCAATTGAGTAATTTCTATCCATTTTGGATTACAGGTAAAAGTAATAAAGAGATCTGGCCGGCCGTAATGACGAACATATGTCATTGCATCTTGTGCATATTCATGCATATGACGTGGGCTACCAATGTACGTCGCCGGCAGAATAGTTAATCGACCAATATTAGCTGCATTTCCTTCAGTACTAACTGCATCACGTAAATGGATGTACTCCTCAGAACGCAGTTTGGCTTGATTCAACCTAATAAATGTTAAACGTTCCGTTTCTATTTTTACATACATGTCAACGCAATACTGCTGAAACAATCGACGAAACCGCAGCAAATAGTTGTCAGCATTTTGACGAATCATCAAACGATATGCATAATAATTCATTGAGCTAACTTTCTTTGTAGTTTCTTCACCTGAAATTAAAAATTTGATAATTATCCATTTCAAAGACACATAATACAAACATTAACCATTATTAAGATGCTGATACTTTACCATTCAATGGATTTATCATTTTAATATTAAAATAATATCCATCTTCTCCTTGCCAAAACATCAGTGGGTATTGCAATGCGTCATATGATCGATGAGTTTCAGATATTTGTTGCAGTTGCCCAGTATCGCGACGTGTAAGCACAATATCGCGTTTTTCCAATTGTTCACCAACAATCAGGATGGCAACTTCGTCTACAGTTGGAGCATTAAATGTGCGTTCGTGTGTTCCAGATGGTCGTTTATCTGCTTTGATGACAACTTTATAGTCATCATTTGGCATTTGCTCTAAAGCACTCTTAAACAACCTGACCAACGCATGATGTTCATGAAGCAGACACTGCAAGTCTTGAATAATTGCTCGCTTCATTCCTGCATTGATCCCTAGGCGTCGATCAAGTTGTTCTTCCATGTTGCCCATGAAATATATTTGTAAAAATTTATTCTCTGTGTCTTCGAAAGGTAGTAATGATCCAATTCGATGGTGAATCTGGCCTTGTATCTACAAAATAAAAACCAGACAGTATTAACTGGGTTATAAACACTTTTTCTGTGGGAGAGTAGAGTTCAGTATTAGCAAATATAATACATACCAATAGATAAAGTAAGTTATTCTTTAACTACATTCTATGTAAGTACAAAAATAAATACCTTAAATGTCGGATTAAATCCTCCTTCTTCGATAATGTCTGCCCCAAATGACGTCATTTGGAAACAACTATTGTATTTTCGAGTATTTGCAAGAAAGTGGCGTGATTCTCGTGTTTCGCCACAAAGCAATGAATACTCATGTGGCGGAGTCAACACTGGCAATTTCACTTTACCATTAAGGCAGCATAATCCAGGCGTTTCTCCGGAAAACTTTAATGCACCACAATACTCGCAAACAACGTCCATTTGCCCAATGCAAACGCTAGGATGCAAGCTGTAATCATTGCTGCAATCGTATCGAAACGCTGCTCGATTCAAATCAGCTAAATATCTTGTTCTGCGTCGCAAATTATCTATTTGTTGCCTTCTGTTGTTCGCTCGACGATTCTGCATTGCCAACCGAGCTGTTTCACGGGCTGCTTCACTTTGCTCTCGTGATTGAGAAGCATGAAGTCGAGCCATACTATCGCGGCGCTGTTCACGTGCAATTTCTTGTTCTTCTTCAGTCCTTTCATTTGCAGTATTTTGTATTCTTCTTGCATTACGGCTTTGTCGGGAAAGATTCGATCGTCTTGGTCGCGGCATTATTAATTAACATTCACTTCACTTCAATCCACTTGTTAATTATTTATTTAATAGAAATAGTTTTAATATTGATTTCTTACAAATATCAAATTGTCATCCATACGTCAATACATAGCTGTCATTTTACGTCAATTACATAGCTGTCATTTGCGTTTTGTTATTCCAAGTCTGATTCTTTTTTGTTATACCACGTTTTATAGTGACTGACGTTTCATGTCAAGTCACACGGGATCGCTGTCGAACGGGATAAAAAGTATCCTATGTCCATCTCCTGGCTCTAAGCTACCTCCCTACCAATTTTCAGCCGAATCTGTTCTGGCGTTCTTGAGTTATAAGTGGTGTAACTAACACGACTTTCTTTTATATATATAGAAGACTTATGTATATATTTCTCATACTATTATTATTAGTTTCCACGACGTTCAATTTGGACTTCAAAATCATGGACATGTCTCAATACGATATCAAAGCTGACACGAATAGGATTCCCCTTTCCATAAGTAAAGGACGTAGCTGGCTTGAAACGGTAATGTCTCAACATTGTCGCAATAACTACTTTCATTGACAACATTGCGTACTGGTAGCCTAGAAGAACATATCAAGACAAAATTAATAATTATTATATATCTAGCTTTTTTTTAACTTCACGCTGTATCCTGCATATAGCAGGGTAAGGAGAGAGAACCTGAGGACTTACTGTTAAGACATTATTCTCCTAAGGCCGATATCTTTTAGTAGATTATAGAGAGATTTCACTTTCACTTTCATCTGCAAAAGCTAAGATAGATTCTGTACATTAAACTAAATCTATTAGAATATTCATAACTACATTAAATATAATGGGAGATAAATAGTAACCCTGATAAAGACCTACTACTACTATCTTAAAGATATTGAATAACCGTCATTTGAAGATATAGCAAATTTTGATTTCTAATAGTACGACGCGTTTATGTTGCTAACTAGAGTAGGAAAATTGTACCATCTCAACGCAAATATCATAAAATCATGCTGTACCAACCCAAATGCGTTTTCTAAATCTATCTAACAAACCGTACTTTGCCTCTCGCTAGTTCTGGGATCCATTGTATTCCAGGCATCCTAAAATTCCGGACCAAAACCTTTTCTGGTAATTCGGCCTGAAATACCTATTACTAATCATGAAACTGGTCATTTTCGAATCCGAATGTAAAATAAAGAAAAAGACTTTAGATAGAGTATTCGTGAGAGAGGTCGGAGAGGCTACTGCCTTGCATTTATTACCCGGTCTTTTTGTCATAGGTATTTGCTTTGTTAACCGGAATTTACAGTAAATATATAATATTTAAATCTACGAACAGATGGGCATTTTTATATACTATATAAGGGATACCATCAGGACCTGGTTACTGACTTAGTTGGTTTCTTTCTAATTTCTTTATCTATTTCCTTCAAAGTTCGTAGGTGACATTGGAAATCTATGTGAGGAATCTGAAGTCGTTGTACATTCGGCTCTTTATATAGTCTTAATTTTAGGCACTTCATATATGCTCTTGTAGTGTTCGTAAATTTCCTCATTGGTCGAGACAAGCTTACATCTTCTTTTAAAATGTTTCAGGAGTACTCAAAAGGGATTTTTTATCGAGGTCAACCTCGTGTTTTGCCCGATCGAAATTAACGCGATGTCAAAATTGTTGCGATATCCCCTGAATTAATTTGAGAGTTGACCGTAATGTCCTAGACAATGGATATCTGACATGGTTATCGCCTATAGCTTTGGCTTTGGCTCTCTTTTGAAGTATAAATATAAATATATTTAAAAAATAGGCACAAATACGCAAAATAATTCTATGTTACCCACCTATACAGTTTCTTGGCCCAATACCGAACGGTATATATGCACCGGGAACGGGCTGTGGGTTGGCTATAAATCTATCAGGATTGAACTCCTCTACATCTGGACCCCAATAATGAGGATTATGATGTAAGCCCCAAACATTGATTACTGCGGTTTGATTTTTTTTCAAAGATATGCCAGACTCTGAAAAAGAAATATAACTTACAACCGTGTTGTATTTAGTGAATTTTTACTCTGTGCTCTCTCTTTTACGTTACGTAAGTTATGGATTACGTATTACGTAATTACGTAATTGTACGTTAGTTACGTAAGTTATGGATGGGACACATCAAAGCCACACTATAGCCCAATAGCCTGAGAAAGAGATATTGATAGTTTTTTTTTAGTTTTCACGCTGTATCCCGCATATAGCAGGGTAGGCGGTAGGCAGAGGGAACCTGAAAACCTAGTGTTAAGACACTCCGTTCCCCACTTTCCGCTGAATTGAGGAATTACGTGCTGAATATATTGATAGTTTGCTTATAATATTCGGAAGATCGGTAGAGATGTTTACTTACGGAGTGTAATTTCTTGATTGGTGTATCTGTTAAGTATTGGTATAGTTGGAAAGAGACGTAGTGTTTCTTTGATAATTGCTTCTATATATTTTAATTTTTGTAAATCTGGAACTTCTAATGGTTTATCTGCTTCTAGTATTTCTAATACTCTAAAAAGTAATTAAATACAAAGTAATATTGATATAAAAATCATTTTTATAACTTCAAAAATGAAATCAGAAAAAGAGTCTTACAAAAATAAAATTAACGCCTGTCGTGGCACAGATGCACAAGGATTTTTTCATTTCTTGGGTTTGGTAACAAAGGCAAGAAATGAAAAATTCCTTTAGCAAAGCGCGACGTTGAGTTCCGCCACTCAGCACGCGATGCCACAATTCGGCGGCAAGTGGAGAACGGAGTGTCTTAACACTCGGTTCTCAGGTTCCCTCTGCCTACCCTACCTGCTTTATGCGGATGCAGCATGAAGTAAAAAAAAATCTGGCTTAAGATAAAAGTTATCAACTGCCCAAAAAGTTCTCTTTTTTCCAGGTTTTTATTCAAAAAAGTTCAATTATTCAAATAATTTTTGATCATCACGTAGATAGCTGACAGAATAAGTGATAGCAGGTAAGGTCTTAGCTAGGTTAGAGGCAATAAAGGTATTAAGAAATTTCATAGATCGCAATTAACAACCAGCTCAATTAAAACAATAAACTTATGTAAGGTAGATGACAATACAACGCAGGGGCGAAGGGTGAAAATTCTATGTATGTAAGCCGGTATATATAGCTTGCACCTGGATGAAATTATTACTGCAATGAAGGATTTATACATTTGCAACAGTCCCTAATCTCGCAAATTATCAGTTTATCCTCCTCAGCTTGCTTGTAAATCCGCCACTGATTTATTGTCATTTACAAAAGTTAAACCGATCAGAACTGTGTTACTTTACCTCTGGTACACCATAAAATGCGATACTTACTCTTGATAAGCTTTTTCTTGTATTTCAGGATGATGTGCCAATAATACAAACAGAAAACTAGCCGTTGTAGCGGAAGTATCACTTCCAGCTATTGCTAGTGTAAGTACTTCATAACGCAGCTCCTCAACTGTATATCCTCTGCCTTCTTCGTTTGAATGTTTTATCATCGCCTCGAGAAAACATTCCATAGTTATACGTGAAGCTTCAACTGAAATAATATTAACACAGGCATAATTAATAAATAATTATTAAAACTGAAATAACAGAGATAGTTTGGCAGTAAAAAAATAATCCGAAAAATGTAGAATTACTACCAAGTTGCTGTATTTAATTGTACTATATTTAAATTGTAATATTGTGTTGTTTTT
The DNA here is from genome assembly GCA_033558755.1 of Philaethria dido. NCBI lineage: Eukaryota > Metazoa > Arthropoda > Insecta > Lepidoptera > Nymphalidae > Philaethria > Philaethria dido. Next base: position 25,658 of record JAKGSA010001919.1, on the reverse strand, counting down.
TTTAATTTGCTTACAATGCTTTCAATTTCGATTGCTTTACATATATTTATAATACATTTTTAGTAAGGTGTAAATAATATTATGTTAAGTATATATCATTACCTCCATTTAAATTGTCCACATTCTTTAACTCCCCAGACAACAAAGCTTTCTTCTTATATATTACCTAAAATATATAGATATACAACGTCAATATGGCGTGTTACTTTGGAAGAAAATTTCCAATTCTGGACTTGGAAATTAAACGAACAGTCAATAATGTAAACAGCATTAAAGATTACCCTTTAATATCAGGACCAAGATACACCTACACTTGTAGGAGGTTAGGGTAAATAAAACGGTCATTCGGTTTAATTATATTTCACCGAAAAGAGAGAGTACTCGAAGAGACTGCTTTTAGACTCGTAAGTTCTAACACGTAAAGAACACAGTATGTGTGGTGGCAACCATTTTATAGTAAAAGTCAAAAGACATACTAATTATAAAAGATCAGTTTTTGTATAATAATAATCAATCACTTGATAATTTAACAAGTCGATTGATCAACTAAAAAATCAATTGATATTCCAACAATAAGCATACAAAACTGCACTGGCATGTAATGAATTGGTTTTAAAATTTGAAATAGCGATACACATAACTTTGTGTCCTTAACTGTTAGAGTATGGGATTTGAAACCTTTACCAAAAACGTTTATTTTCTCGGTATCTTTTAAAGATATATTTATAAAATTTAAACTGAACTATTATAAATAAGCTAGATAGTTAGCTATAAAATATTTTATCAGAGTATTACATATTTTTTTGTTACGTCATTCAGGGTTTGATGTAAAAAAATACCCCCCAAAAACTTCTCGTCTTTACCCGACTGTCAGAGGAGGTTATGTTTTTCGCGTATACGAGTATCATGTATGCATGTAATATTCTTTATTACCTCATATCTTCCAAACCCCTGAATTTTTTAACCAATCATATCTTCCTGTAAAATATAAAATGGGTCCCGTCTGTTAATCTGTCTATTTTCTTTCTGGGCTTATTCTTTTCTTTTCAGTTTCTTTACGCAGTCGGGTTTTTTTATTCTTTATAATATTTATTTTATTTAGTACTTATTATATTGCCAAAATTATACTACACTGTGTATAACTAATGTTTTAATTAATACGCTTAATATTTGTGTGTTATGTTCCTAGAATACAGACGAAGAATTGGAACATATCAATTATACACTTCTGTTACAATTTAAAGCAAAACTTACATCATCAATAAACTTCAATATATTATCTTTCAAAAGCTGTTGCTCTTTTGAAATTGGTAACCTGTTGTAAATCGCGTCAATACTTGACAGTGGCCGACAAAATAATACTGAAGCATTCTTAAGATATTTGTTGAGATCATCAACTAGAGGATGGACCAGTCGTTGCTGAATTTTAAGGTTAATACCAAAAGCAGTTTCTGAAAAGTACCATTGCTCATTTATTTTTATTGTACTTTTTACATCTAACAGTACAATTGTTGTAGTAGAAGTAGTAAGATATGAGATTAAGCAATAAAACATAATGTTAAAATTGCTTTACATTGTGTAAGAAAGTCAAAGACACAAAAAATATAAAACAGATAGATAGATATATAGATAGAATAACTTTTAATTATTTCATTAAGGCAAAAAAGAAACACTATAGAACACAATAATTACGTATGTATATCTATAATAACTGGTGTCCCTGTAAATGCGTTAATAACACATTGCGTTGTGACATATATGTCACTTTGTATGAACATGGATGTCTAACCATGGTAGTGTGTGTAACATTTATTTTATTAACTTAATATACTTTTTATGCATTATTTAAGAAAATATTAGCATTCTGCTTTCCTTCGCTATATAAACTATAAGTGTACCGAGTTTCATGCTCCTCTGTCCGCGTAATCTTCGTAAAAAGTGATCGAACGTTTTTGCTTCACGTATTTATATTTAGATAATAATGATAGCTATGCATTTAGGTTTTTTTTATTAAACAAAAGAACAGTGTCGAAATTCCATAAGTAATATTAAGTGCTACGACTAAAACTACATTGAATTACTAATTTTAAAGATAACATGAATGTAATATTCAAAGCTTACCACATATAGAATCCAAAGTGTTCAGTTCGAGGTAACTCTTCAATGAAAAATCGCCATTTCCTACATGAGGTTCCAGTTTTTTAATGGCTATTTTAGTTTGTGATTCAAAAACATAAACAAATTGAGTAAGATGCTTAGAAGAGAAGCTTGGGAATAGAATCTTACGTCGACGATGCCACAGTCTTACTGTTATAAAGACAGTATGTTTAAAATTATCAACAACGAATAAATTAATTGTTAAACTTAATAATTATGATAACAAAATTAATCATCATAATGCATAATATATTATATCGATTTATATTCCAAAATTAACGCAGAAATTATAAGGACGTCCTGGTACGCCTATGACCAATCAGTTTGCTTCACTTACCTGGTGCAAAAATCAAACCATTCCCGATTAACCTCCGCCCCAGTTTCGCAGCATGTCCTTTGCAGTTCGTAGTTTTTAATACTGCAACGGCTTTCTCAGCATCTGATATAACTATAAAAAAATATTCTTAATACTTATGTTTGCTTCAAACACTAACAGTGTTTAACATAAACTTAGTGATAAGACACTCTGTTCTCTTATATTGCAACTGTCACTATAAGTAACTTATAACAAAATATGTTGTAATATTTTAAGATGAGATGAAACACTTTAGCGTATAGATCATGCCTATACCGGACCTTAAAGCAGTGCGTGGCCAAAACGTAAGTAAGTTAATATCCATGCTAAGCAGATTAGCCTGCTTATGTCCCATATGTGTCCCATAAAAATGAAAGTTTTGTCAATATTACGTGTCAGACTCAGGTTCCCTCTGCCTACCTTGCTATGTGCGGGATACAGTGTGAAGCTTATAAAAAATGAAATAAAGTAATTTTTAAAAACAGACTTTCGTGGCATAATGGGACAGCATTGAAATGAATGATTAATTGAGGGTTTTGATTCCTACCTGCACACATGATTATATTTAAATTATTACGTAGAGCCACTTAGTACGCAATGTCCTCAATTTGCGCTGAAAGCGGAGAAAGGAGTGACTTGATGATTGACTGAGGAGTGAATTGATGATTTTTGAGGTTCTCTCAAAAATTTCAATATTAAGCAAATTACTAACACATTATGGGAAGAGGTCCAATATAAGCAGTTGCAACGCCATGTTTGTTAGAATATGCAAAGTTGGCTAATTTCTTAAACATGTTCATTCGATCTGGAACAAAACAAAACATTACATCTAAAACATATGCATATCTAAAAATGTTTTTTTACTAGATATTCGTTCTGGTCATTTCATTATGGTCAAACTAAACAACATCTTTATAAATTAAATACTAGCTTAATAATTCATGTTCTGATGTATTAGCTATACTATCATAAAGTTTTATCTAGATCCGTCCAGTAGTTTTGATGTGAAATAGTACAGTAGAAGCATCTATGTATCTATCCTCACAAACTACCACATTTATGAAATTAGTGGGATTTAACATATCAGAAAAACTCAATTTGATGAAGTTCTTGAATCAAATAGCCAATACTTAAATATTTAAGATCCAGATAAAGTAAGACGATAATATTAGAAATAATGTAAGTAAACATACATAGAAATAAGAAATAAATTGTCTCATCTTATCCTATCTAGAGTGAAGTAGTAACGTCCTTAAATAAATAAAATATTATTATTTAAAAAAATATTTTTTCTTCTGCTTCATTCATGCTGTATTTTGCATAACAGAATAGAGAAAACCAAGCGCCAAAACATTCTGTTCTTCTCTTCTGCCCAAATTCAGGACATTGAAAAAAATTGCGGCGTTAAGCTCCGCCAGTCGGGTCGTAATGCCTCAATTGGGCAGAAAATGGGAAACGAAAATCTTAAGCGAACGGAATGTCTTAAGAGAACCTGAGGACTAGGTCTCAGGTTCCCTCTGCCTACCCTACCTGCTAAGTGCGGGATACAGCGTGAAGCTAAAAAAATACGTGAACTCACCTTCATTGTCTCCCAAAAATATAAGGGTATGCCTTATTAACGGCAAATCTAGAACATTTTTGATAATGGTAGGATCCTTTAACGACTCCCAATGTTTCCATGCACTGATGATGATTAAAATGACAAATATGGCTACTACACCTAGGATAATCATGATTTTGGCAAGTTCACAACCAAATATAATAAAATAACTAAATTGACGCTTTATTTCGCAATTTATAACGCTGCAGTTAAAAATGTGTAAGTCTCATATTTTTACAATGTTAAACCGAATAATAAATTGTTATTATATAAATATACTTCTTTTTCTATATTTAGCACATTTTCGAGTATAAAAAAAATTAATAAAATCATTAAGTTGTGTTGTTTCAAAATCCCACTATTTTTGTTGTCAGTTGAGACGTGTTCGTTTAGGTAGATATAATATTCAACTATTCAGAGAGTTCAAAAAAATAAATTCATTATAAATAATTATTAAAAAATAGATTCGTGATACCTAAAGCCACTAATTAATTATTTATTGGTAAAAATCAAGGCGACAATGGCAATATGTCATCGTATATATAAACCACGTACTTTCTTCCTCTTACTATAATGAAACAGTAAAAAAGTGTCTGTACAATAAAAATATTTATGAATATTAATAAGTATTTTAATTTCTTGGGTTTGGTCTGTTTGTCGTGCACATCTTTCAATCGGATTAGAATTAAATTTTTTTTTAATACCTTGTATAGCTAGTAGATCTGAGTAGGCTATAAATAATTTTGAAAAATGGAACACATGATGACCTGACCTGACCTCAACAAAATTGTTCAATGTGATACGAATTTTCCGATGACATAAAAAAATAAAGATCTGGAACTTGATTCTGATGAGAAGAGATGATGATGAACTGGATTCTGATGAGAAACCAATAGAAATAAGGAAATGGTTTTGTAAAGACAAAAGATGTTCAGCGTGATGGACATTTTCTTCTGGCAGTGTCTGACTATAAGCGTGATGGCTGTCAGTTCGATTTCCACTATGGGGAATTATTATATGCCGTAGTAAACTCTATGATTTCAGCCCTTATTTTTAATGAAAGCAGATGATAAGAAGAATTAGTGTGGAAAGGTTTAGTATTTTCATTTTCTGGGTTTGGTAACAAGGCAAAGCGCGGCGTTGAATTCCGCCACTCAGCATGCAATGCCTCAATTCGGCGGAAAGTGTGGAACGGAGTACCTTAACATTAAGTTGTCAGGTTCCCTCTACCTACCCTGCTATATGTAGGATACAGCGTCAAGTAAAAAAAAAGTTTATAAAGTACACGCTAAAGTTGCGGGTAACAATTAGTTACATTATAAAATATGTGAATAATAAATTTGAAACAAAACAATTTAAAATTTTGATTATTTAAAAAACGTATTGCCGAAATGATTAGGTAAAAAGTTTTTTTATTTGACATTGTTGGAAATTTTACATGACACGAGTCGTTTAGCGACACTGACTTTTTGACAGTGGCTTTTTTAGAATTTCTGTTGTTTTAATTAAATTATTTAATTATTCATAACATTAATTGTTTTAGGTTTTTAACTTGATTGCTGCTGGTTTTTTTGATAGTTTTAAAGTGTTAATCACTCACTTAGGAAACCGCCTAAGGGCTCTGATCACTAAGCCATGCGTTCAAGAGGTGCGGGTTCGAGTCCCGCTGCGTTCAAATTTTTATACGTTTTCTAAAAATGTTTTTGTTTTTTTTAGGTTTACACTGTGTATCAAGCACATGACAGAATATGCAGAGGGAACTTGAAAACCTAGTGTTAAGATTCTCCGTTCTCTTAAGATTTCCGTTCCCCAAATTTATTGACTTTCTGTTCACCAATTTCTGCACGTATAGAATTTTTATAGGCAATGGAATCTAACTCCGCGCATTGTCTTATTAGACCAAGGGTATGAACATAGTTCGGATATAAAACAAATATCATCGCATGTATTTATTACTTGTTAAATGAGGTGTTTTTAAAGGTTCAAGAAGTCATAGCCAAATAGTTTTATTCAAAATAAGTTAAATGCTTCATTTTTAGAACGTCAAGTAATTTACCACCGGTTCACTAAAGTTACTGCCTCAGACGTGAGAGGAACTGGCGCAAGAAAATCAGCGGGAACTTTTTTTGAATCAATGCTTTACAGAAAAATATCGACACTTAGTAAATTTGAAGTCACCAGGAAATAGCTTTGATCAAAATAACAACAAAAAAGGACAGAGAGGCACAAGCGTGCCTGGAAACGCGACAGGTTGTGGGTTCGATTCCCACTCCACGGAATGTATCATCTTTTAAATTTTTTTTTTTTGTTACATTATATTCTGGGAAATAGGAAAAAATCGAGGAACTAAATTAAACATCAGATAATACTATAATTAATAATTTATTTATACATAACATATTTAACAAACCAATTGCATTTATAACAAAAATAATAAATTTAGTGACAAATAAGATTTTTTTAACCGACTTTAAAAAAGGATGATCAATACGACTGTATTTTTTATGTGTATTACTTTTTATTGCGTGAACAAATTTTCATGATTCTTTTTTAAAATGATAGTGTTTCGGGTATCCCATTTAAATTTAGCTAAGATCTGATTAGTAGTTTTTGAGTTATTCGTAATAATTTAACGTTTCAGTGCTTTTTCTTTGATGTTGGTTTTCTTTGTATTTTAAAATCTTAATTATCCATATTAATTATCCCATAAATATACCAGAAAAAAGTGGTGTATCTTTATACATTATAAAATGTATGTACGGATGATTTGCGTTAAACTCTATAGGATCTGGTGGTGGAGCTGCAGCTGCCATACGGGTAATAATGATTGCTGAAAATGAAAAGAAATTTTAATATTTGTTGTTTTTTTTTAGCTTCACGCTGTATCCCGCATATAGCAGGGTAGGTAGAGAGAACCTAGTGTTAAAACACTCTGTTCTCTTTCAACAATTCCGTTCCTCACTTTCCGCCGGATTGAGGCATTGCGTGCTGAGTGGCGGAACTCAACATCGAGCAGCTTTGCCTTGTTACCAAACCCAGGAAATAAAAATACTACATATTATTTAAAATTTCCTTTTTCTGGAGTAGGAATCGAACCCACATGCTGTCGTGTTTAGTCGCACGGTTATTCCTCTGCGCCACGACAGGTGTTTGCAATTTTGTATAATTATATTATTTGATGAAATATATTTTTGTAGTAAATAAATAACCATTTCATAATTAAAATAACATAAAACGTCTGTCGTGGCGCAGAGGCACAAACGTGCGATTGTAAACGCGACAGGTTGTGGGTTCGATTCCCACTCCAGGAAATGGAATTTTTCATTTCCTGGGTTTGGTAACAAGGCAAAGCGCGACGTTGAGTTCCACCACTCAATTCACTCAATGAAGCTATGTATGTATGTATTTAGTTATATTCTGGGAACTAGGAAAACTTATAGGAACCAAGTTAAACATCTAATAATAATTAATTATTTATTTATACATAAGAAATTGGACAAACCAATTACATTTATATCATAATTCAGAAATTGAAAATTGCTCATAACATATTATTACATATTTAACATTGCTTAAATCGAATTAAAATGGGTGAATCGATATTGATGATTCTTTTTTGAAATGATAACTAGTGCTTCATGTGTGGTCTCAGTTAAATTTAGTTACGATCTGGCAAGTAGTTTTTGAGTTATTCGTAATAATTTTACATTTTCCTTGAAATCGGTTTTCTTTGTTTTTTTAAAAGCTAAACTATTTATATTCCCGTAAATATACCAGAGAAAAGTGGTGTATCTTTATACATTATAAAATGTATGTACGGATGATTTGCATTAAATATTATAGGATTTCGAGGCGAAATTGAAGCCACCTGCGCAGTAATAACGATTGCTGAAAATAAAATAAAAGTTTGAACTGAAAAATTCTTGTAGCAAATAAATAATCATTAAATAACATATAAATCTAAATAAATTATATATATATATATATATATATATATATATATATATATATATATATATATATATATATATGCTATCTGCTCTCTCCATATGTATATATGAATTCGGGTGGAATGCGGCGATCAGGTGTCTTAACACTAGTTTCTCTCTGCTATCGGGATAAAACTGATAAATCTGCTTTTCTTTATTATCCCCAAAGTACCTAAGTATTTATTTAACGCTAGGTTTTTAATTTCAAAATATATAGGAAATATTAAATCAAATCGACACCTGTCGTGGCGCAGAGATACAAGCGTGCGACTGTAAACGCGTCAGGTTGCGGGTTCATTCCTCAGGAAATGTTAAAGTTTAGTATTTTTCATTTTCCTGGGTTTCAAGCAATAAGGCAAAGCGCGGCGTTCAGTTCCGCCACTCAGCGCAATGCCTTAATTCAGCGGAAAGTGGGGGCAGGTGACAACACTAGGTTTCCTCTGCCTACCCTGCTATATGCGGGATATAGCGTGAAGCTATGTATGTAATAGCAGCTGATGTGGAAGATATGAATATTCAATAATATCAATTGATATTGGGCATATAAAATTACTCAATAATAATATATTCTTGTGAACAACTGATACATTTCCTTGATCGCAGAATTTTATATCTATAGCCAAATCTATATTAATGAAGCGCAAAGGCTTTCTACCCCTTTTTACGAAAATTACGCGAACGGAGGTACATTTAACTTGGCACACTTATAGTTTATATAGAGAAGGAGTGCAGAATGATATCTTTTAAAATGCATAAAAATATATTAAATTAATGAAATAAATGTTACACACACTACCATGGTTTGACATCTATGTTTATATAAATTGTGACATACGTTGGTAAACGCGTCAACGAGAGACACTAGTAATAATAAATATAAAAATGTTTCTTTTTTGGTACGATTATTATTATTTTTTGGCTTCACGCTGTATCCGCATGTAACCCAGGGTGACAGAGAGGTACCTAGTGTTAAGACTACTCTGTTCCCCACTTTGCCAAATTCATATTATCACAAGTATTTATAAAATGATTGACACAAGCGTGCGACTATAAACGCGACAGGTTGTGGGATTCGATTCCCCTCACAAAATGGAATTTTTAATTTCCTGGGTTTGGTAACAAGGCAAAGCCCAACGTTGAGTTCCGCCATTCAGCACGCAATGCTCAATTCGGCGGGAGAGAGTGAACAGGTGTCGAATACTAGGTCCCTTCTGCCTACCCTGCTATATGCGGGATACAGCGTGAAGCTATATATATAACTATATATATATATATATATATATATACTCAACTCTATATATGTATATATATATATATATATAATATATATATATACCTCAACTATGATGTTCTCTCGAATCTTAGCTTAAAATTATATTGAAAATAAATAATATAATATAAAAAAGCTCTAAATACATTTTGTTTCTATCCTGCGAAAATTCCGCAGAATAGTGGAGATTCTTGATATAGTATGAAATATATGTAAGGATGGTCTGCGTTGAATACTATAGACGGGCCGGCTATTCCTGACGCTGCAGTAACTACGATCGCTGAAAATAAAATAATATTTTGACTTATTTTATTGTCTCTGTATTTATTTCTAATGTAAATAAATTCTAATGTATTTAGAGCTTTTTTATATTATTACTATTTATTTACAATATAATTTTAAGCTAAGATATAAAATTATATTATCACAGTTATAATGATTTGCTTGTCGTGGCGTAGGGACACAAGCGTGGCGACTCTCAACGCGTCGGGTTGTGGATTCGATTCCCACTCAAAAGAAATGGATATTTTCATTTCCTGGGTTTGGATAGACAAAGCGTCTCAATTTGGCGGAAGAAGTGGTGAACGTGTCGTGAAGTGTCTTAACACTAGGTTCCGATCTGCCTACCTGCTATATGCAGGATACAACGTGAAGCTATGTATATATGTATCCTTTTTTCATTCCTCTGGTTTATTGCCATATAAAATACGATAATTTAAAAACTTATAAAAAATAAAGTAAAGCTCTAATTTTGCTAACTTAATATTTTTGATAGGTCTGCTTATTTAAAATGCGTGAATATTACTTTAGAAGAACTATAAAAAATTAACTCCATCTAAGTAAGCTTTACAGTGAACGCTTAAACATACACTGACGATACGCGTTCGTCCCTTACAGCACCTAATATCTATCTGCTTCCCAGAGGCGATTAACGCGAAAATAACAACGTGTTGGATTTTTATTTTTATGGCTGCACCGAAAGCCGATGTAAACAAACTCTATCAAAAATATATTTTTTACGAAGAATGAAGTAAATTGACATTAATGTTCGATATAAAATTCGATAAGTCTAGATTCTCTTGAAGCCAGAGATGCACAATGGCTAAGTTCTCTATTTACATAGATTTTTTAACTTTACGCCTTATTCGCATATACCTAGTGTTGAACACTCCGTTCCCCCTTATTTATACGTTCATGAAAATGGGTACTTAATATCAAAATTATTGTAATAATCATACATTCTTAACAATAATGATACATTTTCAGCTTGATAAATATAATGATCATTTTTCTTAAATATAATCTCATATACGTGTTTGAAAATATTCATAGGAAATAGTCATTATCTTTCTGGTACTCATCGCAATTTTTTTAGCATCACCTTTATCCCGACTAACGGGGCAGGAAAAAAAATTAAAACACTCCGTCCGTTGTACTGAGAGAGGCAACTGTTAAAATATTAATTTCTGTGTTGCGTGTTGAGTGGCGGATCTCAGCATAAATACATATTAATATTAGAGCGAAGAAATAATTTTATTATTTTGATTATTACTACTTTACACACTTTGCGCCTCGAGGCCTATATGGCTAAACACTATAAAATATATATAAAAAGTATATATATATATATATATATATATGCATTCTTTAACTTCACGCTGTAACCGCATATAGCAGGGTAGGCCAGAGGAACCTGGGGGAACCTAGTGTTAAGACCTCCGTTCTCTTCTAAAATTCCCGGTCCACACTTTCCGCCGAATTGTGGCATTGTGTGCTACATGGCGAATTCAACGCCGCGGTTTTGCCTTGTTACCAAACCAGAAAATGATACTAGACTTCCTGGAGTGGGAATTGAACCCTAAACTGACGCGTTTACAGTCACGCTCGTGCCTCTGCGCCACGACAGCTCCCTACTAAACGCTATATTAAAAATAATTATGTAATATTTTAAATAGAAATTAGAAATTCTGTCACTTAACATAAAACGCTCAAAATCGATCAAACATGCAGAACAGAGTGTCTTAGCACTAACTCATTCACTACTTTGCTATGCGGGGAAAGGCGTGAAACAAAAAACAAGAAATGGTTATAAGTATATGGTTTTGTTTATATATATATATATATATAACTTCAAGCTTTAAATATTTTTATTACTTATTATATCTATCAGCAAATATTCCGCAGAATAAAGGAGAATTTTGATGTAGAATGAAATAAATATAAGGGTGGTCTGCTTTAAGCTCTATGGATGGTGCGGGAGTACTGATGTCACCAACTACGATAATGAAAATAAAATATCATATTGATTTTTCTACTTTTTTTTATTTCTTCCTAAAAAGTAATTGTTGTTTGAACTGCTATTAATTTTTAATCCAAACAATATTTAATCGAAAATAAGTTTATGCAATATCAAGTAGTTCTTTTTTTCTTTTTTTTATTGACAAAGGATGGCAAACGAGCAAGAAGAGACCACCTGATGGTAAGTTGTCCTTCATGCATGGACATTTACAACCTTACAGGAGTTGTAAATGCCGTTTGTAACCTAGTGTTCAGATGGGAGAGGAGGAGAAATAATGCCAGTGGCCATGACAGTTGCCATCAGAACCACCATTCTGGGGAAAGGATGGGTGGGAATAGGGAAAATTATATTAGATATATTAATATCTAATATAATAATATATTAGAAATTATATAAAATTTAAAGCTTCACACTGTATCCCGTACTAGCAACCCTGCTATCCAGGCAGAGGGAACCAGATAACCTAGTGTTAAAACACTCTGTTCTCTTTTAATATTTCCATTTTCCTAAAAATGCTCGTAAATGACGATCGTTTCTTGTATTTTGTTCTTTAATATTTCAATGTATTCTATTATAGAATACCTTTTATTATAAAAGGTACGTAATAAATAAAAGAATCTACCATATAAAATACGGCGTCGTTTTATAAAAAGTGAACGTAGAGAAAAAGGACCCAGCGTTCCACATAAATATTTTTGGAAAAATATTTACATACATATATACATAGCTTCACGCTGTATCCCGCATATAGCAGGGTAGGCAGAGGGAATCTAGTATTAAAACACTCCGTTCCCCACTTACCAACGAATTGAGGCATTGGGTGCTGGGTGGCGGAACTCAACGCCGCGCTTTGCCTTGTTACCAAATAACAAACCAAACCCAGGAAATGAAAAATTCCATTTTCTGGAGTGGGAATCGAACCCACAACCTGTCGCATTTACAGTCGCACGCTTGTGCCTCTGCGCCACGACAGGCGTGGAAAAATATTTAGTATTTTATAAAACTAAAACGCGCGAATAATATTAAAAAAAGGCAGTTGCACGCTTTACTCGAATAACAGTGAAGTCAGAGAGACTCGTGTCAAGACGCTACGTTCACCGCTTTTTGCGAATTCGAGATGCGCAAACCTTTAAAATTATAGTGACCTCATTTAAAAATGCCTCAATTTGGCGGAACGTGGGGAACGGAGTGTCTTAACACTAGGTTTCCTCTGCCTACCCTGCTATATACGGGATACAGCGTGAAGCTATGTATATATGTATTTAAGAAATCAAAAGATTTATATATTTAACTTTTTTTAAAGGAAATATTTTTTTTTAAATTATATTTTTATGTATATTCTTATTTTACAATAAAGATCTCATCTCATCTGTGTCTTAAGTCGTTTTGTGGAAAAAAAATTAAATCATAATTTTTTGAATAGGTCACTATAATTCTAAAGGTGCATTGCGTGTTAAGTGACGGTACTCAACACCGCGCATTGTATTAGCAAAGCAAATAAATAACAATAATTTAAATATAATCATTACCCCGAGCGAGAATCGAACCCACAATCAATAGCATCCTCGGAATCAATATTTTAGAATTATTATAAAAATATTACCGTTTCCTGCCGCAGCTTCCGATCCAGATTCGTTAACGATTATCGCAGCTTTTTGTATAGCGGAAGTCACTGACAAGTCCTCGGGCACTTTGAATATGCCTTTAAGGCCAGCAGTGCTTGGATCAAATATGGCGCTAACATTTAACTGAAAAGTAATACAATATACAATAGTTATTTCTAGTTATTTTATTGAAATTTATTTATACATAAGATTTTAACAAAAAAAGAAAAGATTTCGAATTATTACAAATACATAACTCCAGGAAATGGATTCTTTTTTCTAGGTGTGGTAACAAGGCAAAGTGCGGCGTTGAGTTCCGCCACTCAGCACGTAATGGCTCAATTCGGTGGAAAGTGGGGAACGGAGTGTCTTAACACTAGGTTCCCTCTACCTACCCTGCTATATGCGGGATACAGGTTAGCTTCACGAAGCTATGTATGTATGTACATAGATCAAAACTATTCAGTCAGATCTTAACTCAATATAATCTAAGATATAAAAAAATCCTCAAATTGATTAGTTCACTCAGTAAATAATTATGCGGTAACACACATAACTAAAAACTATAATGTTATCGTAGTGGGACTGCGTCTGACTGTAAAGGCAAATAGGTTCCATACCCACTCGGGGTCAATTATTTAAATTACTTTCATTATTTCTTTGGTGAGACAAAGCGCGACTATAAGTTCAGCCACTTAACACACGATGTCAAGAATTCGGGTAGTCTCACACATTGCGGGGTAGGTAGAGGGAGCCTGAGAACCTAGTATTAAGATACTCTGATCTCTTAAGATTTTCCGTGCCTCACTTTCCGCCGAACTAAGGCATTGCCTGCTGAGTGGCGGAACTCAACGCCACACTTTGCCTTGTTACCAAACCCAGAAAATGAAAAATACCATTTCCTGGAGTGGGAATCGAACCCACAACCTGTCGCGCTTACAATCTCACGCTTGTGCCTCTGCGCCACGACAGGCGTTATGTATTAATACATGGATAATAAAATTTATTTACCTTGGTAAGAACTTGTTGTAAGTCTGTCGATGTAGTAGTCTTTATTGAAGGCAATGACAGATTTACACTGCTGTATTTTAAGCTACTCAATACATTTTGTAAGACCGAATTGGATATATTTTTTATCTTGTCTAATAGTCCACTTAGCCCATCTTTTGATTTTGGTAAAAGTACTAAATATGAAAAGTTTGCATTCTTATAGTCCAATTGAATTGCCTGAAAAAATTGGAAAATTATTATTAATATATATTTAACAAATAATAAAATTTTAACCAAAAAGAAAACCAAATTCTAATAAAATGCATTAAAAAATAATTATTACGAATAACTCAAAAACTAATAGTCAGATCTTAACTAAATTTAATTGGAACTACACCAGAAGCACTTGCTATCATATAAAAAAGAAAAAACAAAAGTGGTTCATTCAGTAAAAAGTTCTACGATAACACATATAAAAAAATAATAGAGAACCTTCCTTTTTTTAAGTCAGTCAAAAATAAAATTATAGACATTAATTACCTGAATACCTAGGTTAGGTATATCTGCATATTTGAAAAACGCAACTTGATTCATCATTTTTACAGTTACATTTTTCTTTTGGTTAACATAAAAGGTCACATCACGGGTGTTCCTTTCTTTAAATGGTAATTTCCAGTTTGACTGCAACAAAATTTTTTTAAAGTGATTTTGTATAAGCAGTTCTATATCGTGTTCTACATTTCCATAAATTTAAATATTACGTATAATTACTATGATTCAGTGATACATTGGATAATGTACATGTTAATCATAATCATTATCTTATAATCATAATGATAATTTTTATAATCGAATATTAATCACAATCATTACATGACATAAAACATTTGTAGATAAATAAAGTAAGCATAAAGGTGAAAAAATCTTTTAATTTCATTACTGTCTTTGTCTAACTCAATACTAGTGCAGTGACTAGGTTGTAGACTTATAAATACTTTTTTTTTAATATTTATATAAATATTTTCAGATAATAAAAGATAACATGAAAACTGAGTTTAAACATAAAGCTTAAGCTCAAACATTACTTGCATGAAACCTATATTTTAGCCTTATCAACTTATTCACGCTTTACTTACAAATCTACATTTTTTTTTATTTTAGCTATTTAACTGTAAAATATAAGAAAAATGCTAACCTTGAAATAAATAGCATCTGCAAGCACTACACGAGTGTTCCTTGAAAGAGAATCAGGTGAAACCAAGTCTTGGATCAAGTTGTTTGTTTTGTTTGCCACCTGAAAAAACGACAATATGTTATTATATTAATACCTACATAGCTTCACGCTGTATCCCGCATATAGCAAGGTAGACCTCTGTCTAAGGCAAAGCGCGGCGTTAAGTTCCGCCACTCAGCACAGAATGCCTCAATTCGGCGGATAGTGGGGAACGGAATTGTTAAAAGAGAACGGACTGTCTTTACAGTAGGCTCTCAGGTTCCCTCTGCCTACCCTGTTAAATGCGGGATACTGCGTGAAACATAAAAAAAATATATATAAATTTACCCAAGAATTTATTTCTTTCGCTGCTGCATTAGGTTTACTGAAGTCCAAATTTTGCGCTCTAGAGAAAAATACATTCTTAGTGTCCCTTAAGAAGTTATCGCTCAACTGATAATCTTTATTGGCATACACTCTTTCTGCTAGACTGAAGTTGACGTTACTTTGTGAATTAAGTTCTGTCAGGTAGTTAGGGATTGTTGAACGTATCTGAAAAAGAGTATAAGGTGCATTTCATGATTCTTCTGCCTCTTACTGTTATAGATAGAGAAAAAATGAACGAAGCTGAGTGTTTTCTTTTCCTACATTTGAAATAGAAACTTGAGTGCGGAATCTGCTTCCGTTATCTTCCTGATTTTTATCAATTCAATTCCCTCTCGAAGTAAAGGATTATTTAAATTGTTTTTATTTCGCCGCTATGGCAAGACAATTTTTTTTTATTGAGCGATTTTCAAAAAAGAGAGGTTTTCAATTCGTATTGTTTTAAAACTATAACCTTTTATTTAATTTAATTAAAATCTGATTAGTAGTTTTTGAGTTATTCGTAATTATATTACTTCTTAATGCAACTTTGAAGCTTTTCTTTTTTTAATAAAATCTTTATTTTATACGTACCGCAGACTGGCTGAGATTTATCACTGATAAAAGTTGATTTAAAGATATACCAGTTGCATACAGCGCTAATTGTGCAAGCAAGAACGCCAAGCTAAATGGTGAATATATGACACTAGCGCCTGGGTTTAAACTGGAAGCTGCCTGAAAAGAATAAAATTAAATATTTAATGTTTTTAAGCTACAAACAGCTATTTTAAATTTTCGTTTTAACTGATGTCAAAAAAGAGGAGGTTCTTAATTGAATTGTATCTTAATAAGTTTTTTGATTTTTTTTTTTTTTTTTTATGGATAAAGGATGGCAAACGAGCAGAAGGACCACCTGATGGTAAGTGGTTACCTTCGCCCATGAACCTCTACAACACCAGAGATGTTGTATGCGTTGCCAACCTAGAGGATATAGATGGAAGGGGAGGACAATGTAGTAGTCCGCCATCGGAACCACCACATTTTGGGGAAAGGATAGGTGGGAGAGGGGAAAACCTGGCTTACATGCCATCGAACCGGAACACATCATAAGATATTTGGCGGTTCGTCTTTGACATGATAGTGGTCGCGAGCCAGACGGAGGACGAACCTCCTACCACCAAACAAAATTGATGATTCTCGCGATTATTACATATTAAATGAAATTTATTAAATGAAACCCGATCAATCGCTTATATTTTAGGTATGTAGGTTTTACCTGTGACCACGGACTACTGCAAAGTGTTCGAAACGTCGAGTCTCCAAAAATGTATTTTCGAATACTAAAATATACGCGATTAATCCGGTTAAAATAGTTTCATTTAATATAAATTGTGTCTTTTTATGTATGTATTATAATTTTTACTGCTTGAACCAATTTGATTTGTATTTTTATGTGACAGCTAGTGCTTCTCATGAGATCTTACTGAAATTTAGTTGAGATCTGAAGAACAGTTCGTAATAATTTAACTTCTTGGTACGTTTTATTTGATATCGGCTTTCTATTTTAGTTAAATTTAAAATATTGAGCTTCACGCTTTGTCTTATTAATGGTCATTGTATATTTCTTTGGCCTCATTGACTATCATAAAACTTGCCCTCCAGGTTGTCCTCATATTTAAAAGAAATGATAATTCATAAAAATAAATAATATTTACGCTTTTGGCTATTTTTCGTTTTACCAAAAGCCTTATGTTCAAAAGATAGATTACTAGATACTAACGTATAAGAAAGCCTCCGTGAAGTCGACGTTGCCCTTCGTTAATTGCGTGATGCCGTTATCGTATCCTGCAAGTCAGAAAATACGTAAATATTTTAAAATTCTTAAATATCAATCACACACTTTACAAGTGTCTGATGATCAACACTTTAAAAACTGTATGCCACATAAAGCAGGGTGGGCAGAGGGAACCAAAAAACCTAATGTTTAAGACACTCCGTTCTCTTTTAACATTTCCGTTCTCCACTCGCCAAATTGAGGCATTGTGGCTGAGTGGCGGAGTTCAACGCGCTTTGCCTTGTTACCGAAGGAAAGAAATGAAAATACTTAATGCTATTTAATATTTTCATTACCTGGAGTGGGAATAGAACCTACAATATGTCGCGTTTACAGTCCCATGAGTGAGCCTCTGCGCAGCGACAGCCCTCAATAATGTCGCTTAATTATTTGTTTCCCACTTTCCGTTGAATTGAGGCATTGCGTCCTGAGGGGAGGAACTCAACGCTGCGCTTTGCTTTGTTAGTAACCCAGGCAATGAAAACACTAAACATACATTTCCTGGAGCGGGAATCGAACCCACAACTTGTCACGTTTACAGTAGCACGCTTGTACCTCTGCGCCACCACAGCCGTAATGATGATTATAATGGTAAATTTTATATTAAGTAAAATACTCACGACATTGTGGTTCTGATATACATTCATTATATTTGTTTCTATAGTAATCAGTTTGGCATCTGCATGCAGGTATACATATTTGAGGTTGAGGTAAGCACTTGTATTGTCTATCGATGGCCTCGCATGTTTCTGGGCGACAAAAGGACTTACAGCCAACTACTTCATTTACACCATTGCATTGCACTGTAATTATATTAAAAAAATGTAATTTCGTATTAAATGTGAATAAGTTGACAAGTCGAATATATTTTTTTAAGGCATTATTAAAATAAATTCTGTGTTTTTGTTATTTTAATACTAAGGTATAAACGCCTGTCGTGGCGCAGAGGCACAAACGTGCGACTGTAAGCGCGACAGGTTATGGGTTCGATTCCCACTATGTATGATCTTGCTTAATTAATCATTTGAAGGAATATAAAAACAATTTCATTTCCTTTCTCTAGTAAGACAAAATGCGGCGTTGAGTTCCACACATGCAATGCTTTGAATTCGGGAAATTATTATATTTAAATTAATTTTATTTCAAAGAAAAATACGTTTATTTACACTACTCAATACTACTACTAATTTTCCGGAAAGTGGAGAAAAGAGTGTCTTATCACTAGGCCACAAACTACATCACTATAGGAGAACAAGTGTGAAACAAAAATATTCTTACGAGGACACTGGCTTTCTGGAATACATTTTCCATCAGCATCTCTAGTATAATTTTCTTTGCAGACACATCCACTTTTGCAGGCTCCTTCAACCAAATCAATACAAACGGTGGGTTGTGAACATTTTAACCGCCTGCATCCACCGTTAGCACAACTTGAGCTTTCTTCATTTTCACCACACACTGGGGCTTGCTCTGCAAAATAATGAGTTAGATTTTAAGAAAAAAGAAATCCGTCTATATATATATATATATATATATGTATATGTATAACTATATATATATGTATATATATATATATATATATATATATATATATGTATATATATATATATATATATATGTTTATGTATATTTAGTATATATGGTATGCTTATGTATTTTGTATATTTTTATTTTGGATTGATAAGTGGGGGAACGGAATTGTTGTAGAGAACGGAGTGTCTTAACACTAGGATCTCTGGTTTCCCTCTGCCCTGCCTGCTATATGTGGAAAACAACGTGAAGTTAAAAAAAAAAAAGTATTAACTGCTCTGCGTTCCTGCCATTTCATATATTCTGTCCTCTACCTAAAGGTTACCTGGAAGAGAGATCAGCTCTCTTGTGATAGAGGGTCACCCATTGTATCTCTTATAAATATTAAAATGTTTTTATTTTGTATCTTTCTGGTATGCAATAAAGAGTATTTATTATTATTATAGGGGAACAAGTGTGAAATAAATATATTCTTACGAGGACACTGGCTTTCTGGAATACATTTTCCATTAGCATCTCGAGTATAATTCTCTTTGCAGATACACCCACTCTCGCAGGCTCCTTCAACCAAGTCAATACAAACAGCGGGTTGTGAACATTTAAACCGTCTGCATCCACCGTTAGCACAACTTGAGCTTATTTCATTTTCACCACACGTTGGGATTTGCTCTGCAAGATAATGATCGTAATATTATTACGAATAACTCTGAAACTGCTTGTGAAATCTTAACTAAATTTAAATGAGACCATATCTGAATAACTAGCTATCATATACCAAAAGAATCATCAAAATCGGTTCACCGAGTAAAAAGTTATGTATGTCAATAAATGTTAGAAGAAATTAGAAGTGAGAACCTCCTCCGTTATTAAAGTCAGTTAGTAATGTAAACTATGATGTTGAAGGTACATATAATTGCAGTTAGAAAATTTACTAATTATATCCCGCGACTTCGTTTGACGTAAATCGTAGAAATTTCGGGAAATCCTCTCTTAGTGCTGCCTTAGACTCTTCTAGGCTATAGCTATCATATAAAAAAGTATCATCAATTTTGATTCACCCAATATAAAGTTATGCGTTAGCATACATAGAAAAATACAGGCGAATTGAGAACTCTCCCTCTTTTTGAAGCAAGTGTACAAACAATATAAACTCTTTTCTATTATAAAAATTAAAAAATGGAATTTTTTTGGAGTTTGTTAAAAAAAAATATACTCCTATATTTTTTTCCTATTATAAAAATAAAACAAATATACGTTAGATACCTTCATTATTGTCATCATCATTGCAATCATCATTGCAATCATCACAGCAATCGTCATCGTAATAATCATAACCATAACTTTCGGCTTCACTCTGTGCGTTCGCTGAACTGGATGATTCACCGCCACTTGATAACGCTTGCGCGTTTGATGACGCTGAAGATGATGAATCTGTAATAAAAATGCAAAACCCTTTATCTCACATATCAGGGTAGTCAGAGAGAACCTAGTGTTAAGACACTCCGTTCTTAATTTTCCAGAAAAAAAAAACTGTAAAAAGCCACTGTAAACGCGACAGGTTGTGGATTCGATTCCCATTTCAGGAAATGTAAAAGTTCAGTATTTTCATTTCCTGGTTTTGGTAACAAGGCAAAGCGCGGCGTTGAGTTCCGCCACTTAACACGCAAAGCCTCAATTCGGCGGAAAGTTGGGAACGGAATTGTTAAAAGAGAATGGAGTGTCTTAACACTATGTTCTCTGGTTCCCTCTGCCTACCCTGCTATATGCGGGTTACAGCGTGAAATTAAAAACAGACAGCTTTATTCCACATGACTAAATCAAAATGTCAAGATACTTCATTCGCTGCTTTCCGCCCATATTCAAGACATTGCGTGTTAAATGGCGGAACTTAACATCTGCTTCATCTTAGACCAGAAAGCTGCCATATGTCATAAATTAAAAATTTCAATAACCGTTACCGTAGACAATAAGGACTAGATTTAGTAAATAAAATTAAAAAAATGAATTTAAGTTAATAGTCACCTGTTGAAACACATATTACACATATATTAATAATGGCCAATGAAGTAAATACGCTTCACCATTTCAATAACGTTATCGGCGTGAATAAATTTAAAAAACCCGTACTGTCTTTTATAATGTAATTTATAACATTTGTTCAAAACACGATATATATAATTTTATAGTCGAAATGTCGATTTTGTGATATTTATTATTTGGATACTAATTATTACGTGTTACTATACTTGCTTTCATAAATATATACAATAATAATACAAAAACAGGAAACTGTTTTCAAATAAAGTGCACTAAAAAATAAAATTACTACGAATAACTCAAAAACTAACTTACTCGGTATCATAAATGAATCTTAATGGGCCCACTTCAGTAGCATTATTATTTTTTTCTTTAACTTCACGCTGTATCCGCATATAGCAGGGTAGCCAGGAACCAGAGAACCTAGTGCAAGACCTCCGTTCTCTTACAATAATTCTGTTCCCCCCACTTTCCGCAGAGGTGAGTCATTATTAGTAAATCAAATTTAAATAAACATGCATATATGGCTCACGCTGTCCGCATATAGCAGGGTGAGCAGAGACCTAGTATTAAGACACTCCGTTCCCCACTTTTCACCAGGTGAGGCGTTGCGTGCTGAGTGGCGGAACTCAACGCCGCGCTTTGCCTGTACCAAACCAGGAAATGAAAAATTTCATTCCTGGACTGGAAATCCAACCTACAACCTATCGTGTATATAGTCGCATTTATCAAAATTAGCCAAGAAATAATTATGCGGTAGCGCAAATAAAAAAAAACAGTCTAATTGATAGCTTCCTCTTTTTTTAAATAATTATACATACAATAAAATGTGAAAACTGCATATAAAATATGGACATAGTAAAATAGTATCCCGAGAAGAACTCCTTAGCAATCCATGGATTCACCGTGTGGGTGCTCATCGCGTTGCAGAGAGAGGAGTTTGGAGAGTGTCTGGGACTTATGACCCAACGTGTAGATTTAAGGGGCCCTTTCAAATGCGCATTAACGTTCACCTCTAGTGTCAGAGCTCCTATCTCTACCTAACCAAAATCTTAATTGCTTATAGAATAGTTGGATCTGCAATTTTCTCGTAAATATTTTGTAAATAACTCGTTAGAAAAATACAAAATAAATATATTATTAAAATTAGTTTTAAATCTAGACTGTAGAGCGAAAAATGACGTCAGACATGTGTTTTCAACATGACGTTACCATCTTTTTAATTTACATCTATTTACTTTATCTATATTTTTGTTTCAACATCGACTTGAACGAAAATGCACAAAAAATATAATTATTAATAAGAAATCTTTGTAAAAATTATCCTTTGCTTTATGTTATGTTTGTAGAGAAAACGATACTAATAAAAGAAAAAAAAGATGTTTAATACATTGAAAAAATTGCGCCTGTCGTGTATTAGGCGCACAAGCGTGCGCCTGTAAACGCGACAGGTTGTAGGTTCGATTCCCACTCCACAAGGAAGAAAAAGTTCAGTATTATCATTTTCTAGGTTTGGTAACAAGGCAATGCGCGGCATTGAGTTCCGTCACTCAGCACGCAATACCTCAATTCGGCAGAAAGCGGGAAACAGAGTGTCTTAACACTAGGCTCTCACGTTCCTTCTGTCTACCCTGCTATATGCGGGATATGCGGGGTACAGCGTGAAACTAAAAAAAAGAAAGTTTTATTGTAACGAGTTATCTAGTTAAAGAAAATTAAATATCATAAAAAAAGTATTTGTATATAGTTATAATAACGAAAATGTTGTCTAGCTAATTTCATGGTGTCGGTTTTTCGTGACGATATGTGCGCGAATCGAGAAAATTTACTCTCATAATTTTTCCCTAAAGCGCCAAAAGAAGTATAACTTCAAAATATTAATCTTCGACAACAAGGCTTATTCGATGGAATCTATATCTACTGTTTTGTTCAGAGAACTAATGCAAGTTTAAATAAACAACAGTTCGTGCAATTGTATAAATACTGAATATATTTACATTAAGTGATAAAAAAGCGCGTGTTTATTATTTTTATGTGCTTCATAAATATATTTTTTTAAGCATTAATTTCGGTCACGAGTTATTATTGAAGAAATGCATAACAAAATAATTCAAAAAGCAATTCAAAAAAACATTATTTCATAATCAAAAAATCTAGTGTTAAGACACTCCGTTCTCCACCTTACGCTCCAAATAAGACATTGCGAGTTGTATGGCGAAACTCAACGCTGTGCTCTTTTACCGAAGAGGGAAAATGAGTAATTTTATAAATAAAAAAAAAGCCTTTATTATTTCTTGCTTACACAACAAAATATAATATTTATATCTACTAAAAAAACTATTATTACTAAATACAGTTACTATTTATATTTAGGTCTACCTTACTCTGTAATAAAAACACCTTCACCCGAAGAGTAATTTTATACAAAAATTAATTCCCTAAATTGGGAATCGAACCCACAGCCGATTAGGTTTTTTTTATGTAGACCTGATGTTAAGTGATAATCGCTGCCTATGAACATTTCCAGCACCATAGGTACCATCAAAGCGTTGCCGGCTTCAACGTTCACAGACATTTTTATTTATTTATTTTTTTTAACTTCACGCTGTATCCCGCATATAGCAGGGTAGGCAGAGGGAACCAGAGAACCTAGTGTTAAGACACTCCATTCTCTTTCAACAATTTCGTCACTTTCCGCAGAATTGAGGCATTACGTGTTGAGTGGCAGAACTCAACGCCGCGCTTTGCCTTGTTACCAAACCCAAGAAATGAAAATATTGAATTTCACATTTCCTGGAGTGGGAATCGAACCCACAACCTATCGCATTTACAGTCGCATGCTCGTGCCTCTGCGCCACGACAGGCGTGTTGACATTATGTTTTATTATTGACAAACTTGAACAATTATTCAATTGTATAATACGCCATTATATTATTTATTATATTATGTTAGTGACATTCATTTAAGTAAAACAGCTGTGTAACAATGATTATTCAAAAAATATGTACGCACGTTTGTCTTCTACCACGTGATGAAAACGTGAAGTATCTGTATTTTTTTTTGTTTTTTTTTTTAGCTTATCGCTGTATCCCGTATATAGCAAGGTAGGCAGAGGGAACCTGAGAAACTAGTATTAAGACAATCCGTTCTCTCTCTGTTCCCCAGTTTCCGCTGGATTTGAGGCATTGCGTGCTGAGTAGCGTAACTCAACGTCGCGCTCTGCCTTGTAACCAGACCCAGTAGATCCTTTTTTCTTGAAAATCCTTTTTCATTTCCTGGAATGGGAATCGAACCCACAATCTGTCGCGTTTACAGTCGCATGCTTGTGCCTCTGCGCCAGTCTATGTCTGTATTTTTAATATTTTTTAAGTGTTAATCACACACTTCTAACGTCATAACGTCTGTTCTAGTCACGTAAACAAACGTGCGACTGTAAGCGTGACAAGTTGTGGGTTCGATTCCCACTCCAGGAAATGTAAAAGTTTAGTATTTTCATTTCCTGGGTTTGGTAACAAGGCGTAATACGTGTTGAGTTCCTCCACTCCGCACATATGGAACGGAGTGTTTTAACACTAGGTTCTCAGGTTCCTTCTGCTTTCCCTGCCATATGCGGGATACAGGGTGAAGCTATAGACATGGCGTAGGATAGACAGGTAAATATTAAAATAACATACATATGTAATATTACATTTTATTTTCTTTTTATATTTTTTATTAATAATTTTAATTTGTAAAATTAAACTTTATTATATTCGATGTTCTATTTGTATTTCATAGTTATTTATATGTCTTGCCATAAATTCAAAGGATACGAAGTGGATTGTCCTTCCCATATTTTTTTTTTCTTTAACTTCACGCTGTATCCCGCATATAGCAGGGTAGCCAGAGGGAACCAGAGAACCTAGTGTTAAGACACTCCGTCCTCTTACAATAATTCTGTTCCCCACTTTCCGCCGAATTGAGGTATTATTAGTAGATAACATTTAAATAAACATACATACATACATAGCTTCACGCTGTATCCCGCATATAGCAGGGTAGGCAGAGGGAACCTAGTATTAAGACACTCCGTTCCCCACTTTCCGCCGATTTGAGGCGTTGCGTGCTGAGTGGCGGAACTCAACGCCGC
The DNA here is from genome assembly GCA_033558755.1 of Philaethria dido. Lineage (NCBI taxonomy): Eukaryota > Metazoa > Arthropoda > Insecta > Lepidoptera > Nymphalidae > Philaethria > Philaethria dido. Next base: position 287 of record JAKGSA010001919.1, on the reverse strand, counting down.
GCTTTGCCTTTGTACCAAACCCAGGAAATGAAAAATTTCATTTCCTGGACTGGAAATCCAACCTACAACCTATCGTGTATATAGTCGCATTTATCAAAATTAGCCAAGAAATAATTATGCGGTAGCGCAAATAAAAAAAAACAGTCTAATTGATAGCTTCCTCTTTTTTTAAATAATTATACATACAATAAAATGTGAAAACTGCATATAAAATATGGACATAGTAAAATAGTATCCCGAGAAGAACTCCTTAGCAATCCATGGATTCACCGTGTGGGTGCTCATCG
>JAKGSA010001918.1:9042-31336 GCA_033558755.1 Philaethria dido | reverse complement strand
ATTTTATTTAAGAGGGAAATAATGATTTTACAATCACCATGTCAACGTACGAACAAATAATTTTCTTAGCACCTGTGTAGGAATATTACGAATTTCTGCCATTTGGCAATTTTTAAAAATATTAAATATGGGAGGTGTCAAGGTATACTCGGATGGAAGGAAGTTATATACATAATAAATATATACAAAAAACCTGTATACACTCAACAAAAATAATTGTTGCGACACCTTATTGTTCAATGCGAAATAGAACGATGAAACAAAAATAACTGGCTTGTTTTCTATGAGAGATGTTTCGCCTGTCGTGGTGCAGAGGTACAAGCGTGCCACTGTAAACGCGACAGGTTGTGGGTTCGATTCCCACTCCAGGAAATGTTAGTATTTTCATTTTCTGGGTTTGGTAACAAGGCAAAGCGCGGCGTTGAGTTCTGCCACTCAACATGCAATGTTTCAATTTGGCGGAAAGTGGGGAACGGAATTATTGTAAGAGAATGGAGTGTCTTAACACTAGGTTTCCTTTGCGTACCCTGCTATATGTGAGATATAGCGTGAAGTTTTCTATGAGAGAGAGAGACAGACGGAGAAACACGCGCAACTATAGCAAAAAGTGTCGTTACAACTTTTGGTCTTAATTTTTTCCGTCCAGCCTTTCGCAACGCGCAATAAAAAACTTTGTTCCAATACTAAACAAAACATAAAAATGATACCTTTCCGCTTCTTATTGACCAGCAAACAATCCCCGCACACGTCGGCCCCCGCACGTGTGCTGAGGTAGTGCGTGACGAAGTCCCGCACGCGGTCGTCGTTGCAGAACAGCTGTATGTTGGCGGGCGTGACGGACCACACGTTGGCGTCGTCCAGCGTCAGCGTCTGCGCCAACATGGACAGGAACCCGTCCGGGTCGTCCGCGTACGAGAGGCAGCCCGCCCTCTGCTTTATGTCTATGCACCATGTGTATTCTAGGAATGTTCTGGAATGGATGACAATTATTCAAAATCTAAATGTTCTTTATTCAAGTAGGCTACTACGAGCATTTTCGAATCGTCAATTTACAAAGGCGTCAGTCGTGTCAGTCCCGACGGAAGCTACCACCGGCTCGAAAAGCAGTTCTGTTGAGAAGAGCCAGCAAGAAAGTCAACAGTTGCTCTTTTCAAATAAAATTTTGACTATATACTTGTATAACTATGATGAGCCTCCCGGGTGAGCGTCAACAGCATTTAATTCAACACATATTGGTAAAATATCACTGTCTAAACTCTTTCTACTTTCCGCCTGAATGTCTACCACATTGTGTGTTGAGTGGCAAATCTCTATATCTAACTAGAGATCATAAATTAAAATAATTTTTGAATCGAAAATCAAACCCACAATCTATCATATTTATAGTTACAAGCTCACTCAACTCCCATTGCCTCACAATGGCATTTGTTATTAAATCATATATATATATATATATATATATATATAAAAGAATTTTTAAAGATAGGAGTTGACAGAGAGTATTTAGTATTAAGTAGGGATGAGACCGATATATCAAAACGTAAATAAAAACAGTTTTAACTCTTATATCATATCATATCGATATCTAAATGATCATATCCGATATCAAATATCTACATACAAAACGTAACAACAACTCGACGATGAGATATAAAAACTAAATTATAACGAAAACTATCGCAACAAAAACTCAATATTTGTAAACGAATATGATATCGGATATGAAAACTTCATATCCGATATGTAACCGTTACAGCTAAAAAACCGATAACGCCCATGTCTAATGCGTATACAGTCAGACATGGTTATTGGGTTCGAATCCCACTTGGGGAATGATTCTATTATTATAATTTTTTTATTACAATGTAATGTTTTACAAATATTGTTAAATACTTTGACTATCCTTACTTTTAATATAAAGAGTAAGATAAATAGAAAAAGTATACATTCATGAGTTATTAAGTTATTGACGCTTATAATAAAACTTACTTCAACTGATCCCAATTATGATCTCTATGGAAGGTTATTGGCCAATATCTGGGATCGTTTATTTTCACCTCCTTTAGCGTATTAAGCTCGGGTATGATGCAGGGCGCTTTCATTTCTTTGACGACACCGGACAGATCGATTACCTGAAAGTAAGATATATATACATACATAGCTTCACGCTCTATCCCGCATATAGCAGGGTAGGCGGAGGGAACCTTGTGTTAAACACTCCGTATCCCACTTTGCACCGAATTGAGGCATTGCGTGCTGAGTGGCGGAACTCATCGCCGCGCTTTGCCTTCTTACCAAACACAGAAAATAAAAAATTCCATTTCCTGGAGTGGGAATTGAACCCACAAACTGTCGCGTTTACAAACGCACGCTTGTGCATCTGCGCCACGACAGGTATTATAAAATCTAATATAAAAACATAATAAAATCTCTTTTATGACAATGTTTAGTACGCACCTGTATATGCGCGTAGCACAGCTTCCCTGTATCAAGATCTCTTGGCAGAATGAGACGAGGCTCCACCGCCAGTACGTAGAGATGACGGAACGCTTGCAAATGATATCTATATATAAAACAAATATATTAGTAAAGGAAATATAATAAGAAGTGATACCAGTTGTGACGTACAAGCACAACCGTGCGACTGTAAACGCGAAGGGTTGTGGGTTCGATTTCCACTCCAGAAATTGAGAATATTAAAATTATTTGAGTATAATACGAAACGAATATGGAAAGCGTAAAAATAGCTTTTTAGTAAAGGTTTATTACTTAGTGAAATACATTACCTAGATTTTTTTTATTTTTTTTTTTAACTTCACGCTATATCCCGCATATAGCAGGGTAGGCAGAGATAACGCGAGAATGTACTGTTAAGACAGTCCATTCTCTTTCAACAATTCCGTTCCCCACTTTCCGCCGAATTGAGGCATTGCGTGTTGAGTGGTGGAACTCAACGCCGCGCTTTTGCCTTGTTACCAAACTCAAGAAATGAAAATACTAAATTTTACATTTCCTGGAGTGGGAATCGAACCCACAACCTGTCGCGTTTACAGTCGCATGCTTGTGCCTCTGCGCCACGACAGGCGTTATAAATATATAATAATTAATATTCTCATTTCCTCGCTCTGGGAACAGGGTAAAACGCGGCGTTGAGTTCCGTCACTCAGCACGCAGTGTCACAATTCAGCGGAAACTGGGGAATGGAAATTTTAATAGAACTACTAAAATAATAATAAAAACAGATGCCAGTTATGGCGCAGAGGCAAAAGCATGCGACTGTAAAATACAACCGAATTAAAAACCTCTTTTTTGGTAAGTCGGTTAGACATTGTCTAAAAATTATCAAATTGGCTTATTAGATTCATATAATGTGTATATCTATAATTTTTACAAATTACTACAAATTCTTCTCCATACCTATTATCTTCACTGTGAGTGGGGAACTTGGGGAAGAACGCAGCGATTAACGCCGCAACCGCTTCCGGTGACGTGGACAGCGTGGAGCGCCCTCCGCCGAGGAATAGCAACCCTATGGTGCAGTGGACTGCCATCTGGTGGGATTGGGATTTTAGGTTCAATTTAGATTACTTTTCTTTATTTTTTTTTAATTTCATTTTTTATTAACAGATATTTATGTCATTGTGCATAAAATAGTTATAGATTCAGATCCATTACTCATTACATTCAAAATATTTTTTTTAAATATAAACATGGATGTCAAACCATGGTAGTGCGTGTAACATTTATTTTATTAATTTAATATACTTTTTATGCATTATTTTAAAAAGATATTATCATTCTGCACTTCTTAGTTATATAAATTATAAGTGTACCAAGTTCCATACTCCTCTGTCCGCGTATTTTTCGTAAAAAGGGATCCAAAGCTTTTGCTTCACGTATTTATATATAACGCCTGTTGCGGGTTCGATTCCCACTCCAGGAAAGGGATTTTTACATTTCCTGTGTTTGGTAACAAGGCAAAGCGCGACGTTGAGTTCCACCACTCAGCACGCAATGCCTCACTTCGGCGGAAAGTGAGGAACGGAGTGTCTTAAAACTAGGTTCCCTCTGCCTACCCTGCTCTATGCGGGATACAGCGTGAAGCTATGTATGTATGTATTTATATATAGATTATGATTTAAAAAACAAAATATATCCACGTACCTGAGCGCCGTGTGTAAGCGGTGGTGGTGCATTAGCTACGGGTCTTGGCGCGGCCGGTACTCGCGCACGTAAACGCCGGCACACGCGTAACACTTCTATATCACCGCGACCTGCCATTATCTGGAAGAATATTAGAAAACTTTGAAAAATTACTGAATTTCAGACTTTGCGTGTTGTATGGCGGAACTCAACGCCGCGCTTTGTTATAGCGAGCCAGAGCGTAGAAATTAAAATAAAATCAAAATCAAAATATTCTTTATTCAAGTAGGCTATTACAAGCACTTTCGAATCGTCAATTTACAAAGGTGTCAGTCGTGTCAGGCCTAACGGAAGCTACCACCGGCTCGGAAGGCAGTTCTGCTGTTCTCAGCAACACAAGCCGGCAAGAAACTCAACAGTTATCAACTATGATGAGGGAGGCTCAACAGGTGAGCGTCAACAGCATTTAATTCCACACATTGATATCATTATAGTATTCTTGGACAGAATAATATACTTTTTTCAATAATATATTCTTAATATTAACTTTAAAACATTTTCTTGAAAAAGAATAACCAACCATTTGAATGTTAGAATAACATACACATGCTTGACGCGTCGAGTTTATTTATTTTAATTCATATCCTATATTTAAAAAAAAAATCGCAAAATACAATTTAAACTATTTAATTATTAGTATTGTACATTATTTTTATATTTTTACTATAGCGATGAAAACCAATTAATGTATTCTTTTTTATTGTGCCGCCATCTTATTTAAGTCCGCCATCTTATTAACTGAAAATTGAAATCAACATATTCACTTACCATGCCAGCAGCCAACAAACAACAAGCAGTACATAGCTCCAATGTAGTGGCTCCCGCTAAATCGGCAGCTCCACGCGAGGCTAAACGCAGCAACAACGCCACATGGTTAAGCGCTGCGTCGCGTGCGTCTATACAACCTGACCCCGCAAACCGGAGTCCTAGCGCGAAGCACGCGCCTGCTATTATGTTGCAGTAGGCTTGACTATAAACAAAGAATTGGTTATTAATACTTCCTTAAACTCAACATTTAATAACTGACTATAGTATGTATGTATGTATTTTTGTATGTATGTATCTATTTACATATACGAATTGTATATTTGAAAGAGAATGGAGTGTCTTAACACTAGGTTCTCTGGTTCCCTCTGCCTACCCTGCTATATGCGGGATACAGCGTGAAGTTAAAAAAAAAAAAAAATATCAATACTTTATGCACCTTTCTGCGCTCTCGGAGAATAACTCTCCGATATTGCTGGTTGCCTGGTAGAAATTGCTTATAGCGATAAGGCCATCGCACATTACTGTATCTTTTATATTGTGTTCCATGTATTGTATCTTAGCGCAATAAAGTATTATTAGCATAATTTCTTTTCTTTGAAAAAAAGCGATTTCACGCTTTAACAAGAAACAATTCTTAGTTTGACAGTGTTAAGACACTCTGTTCATTGCTTTCCACCCAAAGTCGGGGCATTACGTGTTATGTGACGATATTCAACACCGATCTTTATTAAAAGGAAAAAAAAATGAATGCAAAATTTTATTATGGACTTCATTAGACATTCAATTATAGTTCATAAAAAATATATTATTATGAAAATACCTATTTCACAATCAATGGCCTCTGAATGAAACTCAATCGGTTATGGGTTCGATTCCCACTATGGGAAATAATTATAATTAAATATACATTACCCCGCTTTAAAGACTTTGAATTCCACCACTTAAAACATCATATCTAAAAAAAAATCGCCCCTAAACGGGATTCAAACCCACAACTTACTTCATAGCTTCATAATCTATATTATCTTCAGTTGGTTTGACAAAACAGTACGGCTTTATAGTAGACGGGACTTGATTTTCCACCCATTCTTCCGATGCTTCTATTTCATCCCATAACACCAGACCTGTCATAATTATTTTACTTTAAAAAAAATATATATATATATATATATATATATATATATATATATATAAAATATATAAATTCAATGTTATTTTTATTTTTTCATTTTCTGATTACCACGGTAACAAGGCAAAGCACGGCGTTGAAGGTTCCGCCACTCAACGCAAATGCCTCAATCTGGCGGAAAGTGGGGGAACGGATTTGTTGAAAGGGAGCAGGTGTCTTAACACTAAGGTTCTCCAGGTTCCACTCTGCCCTACCGCTATATGCCGGGATACAGTGAAGTTAAAAATATAGATATATATATATATATATAAATGGATTTTCGAAGCAAGGTAGTCAAGTCAGGAATAACATAGCGTTAAGACACTCCGTTCTATGCTTTGCGCATGTGAATTCAACATATGTTGATTTTTAACATGTTGAGAGGAGGGTGAAATGCTGCGCTTTGACTTACCAGAGCGAGGAAATGAAAATGGTTTTAATATATTATTTCCTTATTCACAAAATTAAGGCACAAACGCTGAGATGAAAAAAATATAAAATAAATTTTAGAATGCTTAAACAGTTCAATCTTTATTCAGTTTGTTTGACATCCTCGCTAAAATAACGTAACATTTGTTACTGAAGATACAACGAATGATCCAGGAACCTTACTTTTTTAGCTTTTTTTTTTTAACTTTTAAAAATAACGAAGGAGATAACGACAATTAAATTAATTATTTATGTTCAACCTTATATATTTAAAGTTTTTTTTTTTTTTTTTTTTATGGATAACGGTTGGCAAACGAGCAGAGGACCACCTGATGGTAAGTGAATACCTTCGCCCATGAACATCTACACCACCAGAGATGTTGTAGATGCGTTGCCAACTATAGAGGATACAGATGGAAGAGAGGAGGACAATGTAGTATTCCGTTCTCGGAACCACCACATTTTTGGGGAAAAGGATGAGTACAAGGAATGGGAGAAACTAACACATGCCATCGAATCGGAACACATCATAAATATTTGGCCCAGTTCGTCTTTGACATGATAGTGGTCGCGAGCCAGACGGAGGACGAACCTCCTACCACCAAACAAAGTATGTAAAGATCAAAATAATAACAACATACAAATAAAATAAAGAGTTAACAACTTTTCTATAAAAACATTCATGCCTAATCCTTATGAAGTCAGAATAAAATGTTACCTCTTGTACCCTCAATAATTTTGTATGTGTGTATGTGTGTGTGTGTTTGGCTGTCTGTATATGTACCTACCCTACTAGAAAAACACTGAAAAAAAAAAAAAAAAAAGTAACCTCTAGCAATAACCCTCAACATAAGCAAATCCGGCCTCACAAAGTCCAACAAGTACGCGGTAGCGGGCGGCCGCAGCCACGCCGCCACCGCCGCGCTGCCCGACCGCAGGTACAGGAGCCCTAGGGCTACGGTCGCGCCCGGGGACGTCACGTCCAGGTTCACCGTACCGCCCTCGCGGATTGCGAACGAACTTGTCTTGTATCTGTCTTTTAAAGAGCCTGTTAAATAAAGAAATGTTTTTAATAACGCCCGTCGTGGCGCAGATGCACAAGCGTGCGGCTGTAAACGCGACAGGTTGTGGGTTCGATTCCCACTCCAGTAAATGTAAAAATTTAGTATTTTCATTTCCTGGGTTTGCTAACAAAGCAAAGGGCGACGTTGAGATCCGTCACTCAACTCGCAATGCCTCAATTCGGCGGAAAGTGGGAAACGGAATTGTTGAAAGAGAATGGAGTGTCTTAACACTAGGTCCTCTGGTTCCCTCTGCCTACCCCGCTATATGCGGGTTACAGCGTGAAGTTAAAAAAAAATCAGTACACCAATCGTTTAAGTTCATGCGCCACATACAAATTGTAACATTACTGACGGTTATTTTTAAAATTTTTTTTATATTAATTTTATGTATTTTTTTTAGCTTCACGCTGTATCCCACTCATAGCAGGGTACGCAAAAGAAACCTGAGAACCTAGTGTTCAGACACTCCGTTCTCTTCCAACATTTTCATTCCCCACTTTCCGACGGATTGAGGCATTACCTGGTAATTTTATATGTATATCGTTACTAAAAGTATATTTGTATTTGTGCATTCTACAGTATTCCTTGTTTCATTTATTTTAAATTTATTTCTATTGAGTTAATTTTTTATATATAAATATAAATTCATATATAAAAAAAAGATTTTTTTAATTTATATTCGATACAGTTATCTACACATGCCATTAGGCCCCCTCCGGTCACCCCCCAGCATGTAGGTGCGCAGGCGCGGCGCGAGGTGCGCGAGGTGCGGCTGCGTGCCCGCTCGCAGGCACACGAGGCCCAGCGCCAAACCTGCAGCTAGGGCATAACCTTCACGCTCCACACAGTTCTCCATTTCCGCACCTGGCGGTTTGCCTGACGGGAAAAAGATTTTTTTTTAATTAGGTTTTTAGATTCAAAGACATTTATTATCATAAAGACATACATATATCACTTACATGAGAACACAAAATATACAAAAAATAAAAAAAAAGTACATTCGTTGCCGTACTTTTTTTTTTTTTTTTTTGGATAACGGACGGCAAACGAGCAGAAGGACCACCTGATGGTAAGTGGATACCTTCGCCCATGAACATTTACAACACCAGAGATGTTGTAGATGCGTTGCCAACCTAGAGGATACAGATGGAAGAGGAGGACAATGTAGTATTCCGTTCTCGGAACCATCAGATTTTGGGGAAAGGATGGGTGGGAATGGGAAAACCTGGCTTACATGCCATCGAACCGGAACACATCATAAGATATTTGGCGGTTCGTCTTTGACATGATAGTGGTCGCGAGTCAGACGGAGGACGAACCTCCTACCACCAAACAGTACTTACATTTGAAACAATAATAATTATAATTACCACCTCTACATTGCCAGCAAGTTACCACATTAAAGTTTCCTTACTTAAACATACTTAGATAAATATGTTCTTTATTACATATTGGTAAAGACGCTTTTTCAATACACTCAACGATTTAATACTTCTTATGTCTGAGGGTATGTTGTTATAAAGACTCGCGCCGTTATACGTTATTGCGGATTGACCGTATTTTGTTCGAATTTTTGGCAAAACAAAAAAGCTCGCGCATCGAGTGCAGTTAAACAATTCAAACCGAATTAATCGTGTGTATTTTATGTTAGCCATATTTTGTATTATATGAGGGTAGATGAAAAAATGTTTTTAGTAAGATAAATATAATGACACTATCGTGGTGCAGTGCGATATTGTTGGATATAAACGCGATAGTTGTCGGTTCGATCTCTGAGGAAAATAAATTATTATCATCTTTTTTTCTCTAAAAAAAAATTATGAAAATGTAAGAGATGATTTATTAGAATAAAAAAAATGTGTGCCCCATGAGCATCAAAGGAATTAAACATTAAAAATGGTACATAGTATACCCATATTCCTATAACGTCAACATATTTCATTTGTTCCTTTCATTGTTTGTCACTCACCAATCTCATTAAGCAGTACTTGCGCATAATGCGCATGCGCAGTCCCAGTATACAACAGCCCCACCCCCAACAGCGCCGCCGCCATCACCCCCTGCTGGATATCCAGCTCTATGGAGGTCGGAGGGAGGAGAGCTTCCAGGTGAATGCTCATCATTTTTGTGGCTTGTACATCCATTGTACCTGGGTAAGTGTTGTCATGTTATTCACGCTTGGGAGAGTCGTTGGAGGACATAGTGTTAAGATTGTGTGTTATAAAAAATGTAAACGCCTAAAAAAAATCAGAATTTCAATTTAAAAAAAGGTACTAGCAACTATGAGCCTATGGATGTCAAAAAACCTTATTTTTCAAAGCTCGTCATAGTAACATATTAAAATATCCAATTACATTACGTATGCCTGTCGTGGCGCAGAGGCACAAGCGTACAACTGTAAACGCGACAGGTTTTGAGTTCGATTCCCACTTCAGAAAATGGTTTTTTTCATTTCCTGGGTCGCCACTCAGCACGCAATGCTTCAATTCGGGTAAGTTAGGAACGGAGTGTCTTAACACTAGGTTCCCTCTGCCTACCCTGCTATATGCGGGATACAGCGTGAAGCTGAATGTATGTATGTAATACCTCGATAAGTAGCAGCCAATCCCAAAAGAAGTCCAATACTGATCATTTCATGGCATCTTACTAAATAATCAAACATGTTCATAAAAGGCATATCCTTTAAATGTCCATTCAAACCTAACGCTAATAGAAAACCAGCGTGCTCTGTCGACATGTCTTGTGTACCCTGAAATTGGAAAAAAACATTGAAAAGGTATTAAAACCTATAAAAAATTGAGTTAAAAAAAAGAAAATCAAATAAAAAGGCACCATAAATTAAAATTATTACGAATAACTCATAAACAACTGGTCAGATCTTAAATAAATTTAAATGCGAACATAAATTTAAGGAGCTTAAGTGAGCACTAAGAGAGGACATCTCGAAATTTCTACGAAAATGGGCAAAAAATTGATTTTAGGTTTTATAGTCCACGTAAACTAAGTCACGGTTTACAGCTAGTAGTCAATAATTAAACAGTAGTTTTGTAATATCTTATATTAACAATTTATAAATTAATATATAAAAAATATTTGATATTGCTCAATTTTCTTGACACACACAAAGTATAGGTTCAAATCCTACACCAAAAAGTAAAAAAAAACAACATACCCTAGGTTTGTTATAAATAATCCAACTAGCATGAATGGTGGAGCCTGAAATAGGTACCAAAGCTAAACCAGCCGCCACTCCATTATGAAAAGTCGGCCATAGCAAGCAGTGCGGGGGCGTGTCCCCATTAGCCCCGCCCCCTGAATTAGCACCACCCAGTGTCACCGTATTGGAGCGTGGCGGTGGACCACGCCCACTTACGCACAATTTGGGCGGGGCTAGAGGTTCTGTTGGTGAGCATGGAAGGCTTCGTAGAGTCACCATTCCCCTGTAATTTATATAAAAATGTTGTGAGATAGATAAATATTCGATTTTTATTTAGTAATGAATTGTTTCTATTATGGAATAGTACTTGAATGAAAGCGAAATATAATATATATATTTTTTTGTATTTAACGCCTGTCGTGGCGCAGAGGCACAAGCGTGCGACTTTAATCGCGACAGGTTATGGGTTCGATTCCCACTCCAGGAAATGTAAAATTTAGTATTTTCATTTCTTGGGTTTGGTAACAAGGCAAAGCGCGGCGTTGAGTTCCGCCACTCAACACGCAATGCCTCAATTCGGCGGAAAGTGTTTCCTCTGCCTACCCTGCTATACGCGGGATACAGCGGGAAGTTAAAAAAAATAATAATAAATAAGTACTAGCCGTTGCACAACAATAGACAAAATTAATGGAAAAATCAAAAATTGATTGGATATTTTTGTTCTTTTTTAATTATTTTGGGGGGTTTAGCCGTTAGTTTAAAATACTTTCAAAAAAATTAAGTAGAGGGTTACTTATATATTTCATCTCCCATTTCAGCTTATTTATATTATTAGTTAGATATATCAAAAATTTAAAAATTTAAATTAAAAAAAAAACAATACCTAGCCACAGGCAAAGCCATGGTCCTAGTGCTTATAGCATATAAATATTTCTCTTGTTCCTCTATAAAGTCGTGGTCGGACACTTCGGGGCGTTGACTCAGGTTGATTGTCACCGGGATTGATGATTGAAGAAGATTGAACACTTCTGTCATTCTGTGAAAAAAAAAAAAATATATTATAAAAAATTGACTTTAATTTAAATTACTTTAATAATTTTAACGCCCGTCGCGGCGCAGAGGTATAAGCATGCGGCTGTAAACGCGACAGGTTATGGGTTCAATTCCCACTCCAGGAAATGGAATTTTTCATTTCTTGGGTTTGGTAACAAGGCAAAGCGCGGCGTTGAGTTCCGCCACTCAGCATGCAACGCCTCGATTCGGCGGAAAGTGGGGAACGGAGTGTCTTAACACTAGGTTCCCTCTGCCTACCCTGCTATATGCGGGATACAGAGTGAAGATATGTATGTTACTTATTTATTTTCGGTTACAGAACCTAATTTTTATTTAAAAATGTGATATTTTAAAAAAAGTGTGCATGACAAGTACATGTTTGAAAAAAAAAACATGTACTAGAAATCTCCTTATATAGGCGATAAGCTAAGGTTTATGGGTTTTTATTGAGTATTTACGTATTTCTTTTTTTTTTTAACTTCACGCTGTAACCCGCATATAGCAGGGATTACTCTGAACGAATTTTAATTCCAATTTTTAATTGACTGAGAAGTTATTATTCTATTGTTTTTTATTCATTTATTATTATTATTTTTGTTAACTTCACGCTGTATCCCGCATATAGCAGGGTAGGCAGAGGGAACCAAAGAACCTAGTGTTAAGACACTCCATTCTCTTTCAACAATTCCGTTCCCCACTTTCCGCCGAATTGAGGCATTGCGTGTTAAGTGGCGGAACTCAACGCCGCGCTTTGCCTTGTTACCAAACCCAAGAAATGAAAATACTAAATTTTTTATTTCCTGGAGTGAGAATCGAACCCACAACCTGTCGCGTTTACAGTCGCACGTATTTACGTATTAGTTACGTAATAAATACTTTATGAAACTACATGAAAATATTTTCGTTATAGTATTTCTAATCTTTAAGCCAAGTATACAATTTTTTTCAGCTTAACGCTTTAACCCCATAGCAGTGAGAACCTTTTGTCCACATACTCCATTTTAACTTGTCCTGAACTCGAAGCTTTGCGTGTTGAGTGGCGAAACCTAACGCCGCATAATATCTTAATATACACACAAAACGCAAAAAAAAAGCAAATAAGGGAGTCTTCACCATAGTCGTTGCCTACTCTTTTATGTGATAAATAAAGCGTGAAACTGAAAATAAAAAATAAAGCATAATTTTTTTAAATTTAATTTATTATTTCTCTTAAAATAAAAAAAAAAACCACTAACCTGTGATCTCTCGGATACAATAAACTCAAAAGTTTAGTATACAAATGTTCCATTCCAGTACTAGTGTCATCTTCAGTTTTATGCTGAGGTTCTACTGTGGGATGTGGTATCTGTGTGTATGCTGTCTCTTTCTCTAGTACTTCTAATGCTAACGCTAGAAAGAGATAGATATTGTTGAATAAATACAATTATTATTACTAGTCATATTGGCGTGTAATATATGCGTTGCTATGGCAACGAATGTTATTTTATACACAAGGAAACAACAAGCTACCATAGTAGTTTATGGTAGTTAATGGTATATAATGTACTGCATTTCTTCTCAATATAAATTTTAAATACCCCAAATTTGCAAGTTCGTCAGGAGAGGCAAAGGCTTTTATGAAATTATAAAAAAAGTACTATAACATTATAACTACTAAAGAAAGCCTTTTTCGTATTCAGAACAAGTCACTCAAATAATATAAAAAAAAAAACACAAAAAAAAAAACCAACTTAAAATAAATTATTTAAAAAAAAATATTATTATTAATGAACTAAATATAAAAGGGACCACATCATAAGTACTACTTATCACATAAAATAAAAATCATCAAAATTAGTTCAGTAAAAGTAGTTCCAGTAAAAAACAGTCCAATTAGGAACTTTTTATTTTTTTTAGTTTCACATTCTATCCCGCATATAGTAAGGGAGCCAGAGAACGTAGTGTAAAGAACTTTTTTATTATATTTGAAATCAATAAAAAATTGACAAACACCTCCCACCAAACAGCCAACCAAAAAAAAAAAAAATATAAAAAAACTCACACTCCATATATTCATGAGTAGATTTAATGGTATCCGCGATCTCCGTCTGCAAGGCGAGGTCCTCCCTCATGGCCAGCAGGTAGGCGGCGCGCGCCCAGTCCGTCGGCGGCGCGCCCTTGCACTGCGCGAACGTGGCGGTGAGCGCGAGCGCCAGGGCGGGCGGCAGGTTGTCTATGTCGCGGGGGGTTATGCCTAGAATAGGGGAATAAATTTAGTTAGACATTATATCAAAATAACTAGGTATTTCCCGCGGCTTCCCTCGCATGGTTGATGTCAGTCCATACTACATTCTATAGTGTATAGTGTGCATTTGAAGACATCAAAGATTTCTTGATTTTGAAGATCATTTGAAGACTTTAAAGTAGCTAAGTTTCAAATTTTTTTGGTAATCATGTCTGCCAAAATATATACTACTATTTTTAATATTTGTTTTTATATAAAGAGTACCCTATGTCCTGTTTAATTTCTCTAAGAATATATGTACAAATTTCATGATGATCAGTTCAGTAGTTTTTGAGGGAAAGCGTGACACACAAACTTACATTCAGATTTATAATATTAGTAAAGATTTTATATATAATATAAATCCACATAGTAGAGTACTCAAATAGAGAGAATTTAATGTCAACATATTTAGTTAGAAGACTAATAAAAATATTTTTTATATAATAATTTCCAAATGGGGATTGAATCCACAACCAATCCTATTACAATCGCAATTCCACTGTGCTAATATGGTGTCATGATTTTATAGGAGCTTAATTTTATTTCAATTTGTAATGTAGTTAAAACTAAATATATATTTGCAAAAAATGTTAACTAAATCAGAATAGTATAGTATTAGTGAGACAGCATCTGACTATAAATATGAGGTATGGGTTCGATTCCCACTCGGGACAATGTTTATATTTAATTTTTTTTTTCATCTAGTCAATTTCTAGTACTAGGTATTGCTGTTTCTCGATGCTATGTTGATAAAAAAATGTATATATCAATATTATTATAAAATCTCAAAAAAATCAATGAACACTTCAAAAAACATATTACAGGCGTTTATCAATAAAAATATAATTTCCTATCGCATATTGAACCCCCACCTCTGTCACAGGCCAGCATGAGCGCGTGCTGCGCCTGCGGGCGCGTGCGTGCGTGCGCGCGCGGCGTGCTGGCCGCCACGCACTCGCCCAGCGCGTGCACGCCGCCCGACGCGCCCACTCCCGCCGTCGATATCACCTATGAGGAACACATTACAAATTATATCTTCATTTTTAAACTTAATATTATTTTTTTGCAAGCCAGTCGTGGTGCAGAGACACAAACGTGCGACTGTAAGCACGACAGGTTGTGGGTTCGATTCCCACTCCAGGAAATGTTAGTATTTTCATTTCCTAGGTTTGGTAACAAGGGAAAACGCGGCGTTGAGTTCCGCCACTCAACACGCAATGCCTCAATTTGCGGAATGCGGAAAGTGGGGAACGGAATTGTTGTAAGAGAACGGAGTGTCTTAACACTAGGTTCTCAAGTTCCCTCTGCCTACCCTGCTATATGCGGGATATAGCATGAAGTAAAAAAAAAAAATTAAGCTTAATATTATTTTTTTTGCAAGCCAGTCGTGGTGCAGAAGCACAAGCATGATACTGTAAACGCGACAGGTTGTCAGTTCGATTCCCACTCTAGGAAATGAAAATATTCAATAACAGAACCTGATATTATCTGTGGAGATAGGGGAAGTTTTTATTGAGAAGGGCAACCAGTACGGCTTTTTGAAATAAAAGCATCTTTTGGTGCATTGGTTATGTGTTGACTCGCATTACTTAGCAACACTAACTGTTTTCTTTAATAATGGAAAATTTGCAGTATCCATCAGGTACGGATACCGCCTAATAATGGTGGCCGGACGAATTATGAAAAGAACGCAAAAATATATTTTATATGAATTCTTTTTTTTTGTTAACGTTATCATGGTGCCAAATCATAATCGCGTTCTTCCTATCACTCCTAAAAAATTTATATTTAAATAATGTTTATTTATTATTTGGTCCTATAAAGATGAAACGCGGAGTTAGGTTCTGCCATATAACACTCAACATGGAAATAAAGGGAATATATCTAGTACATGACTACAGGGAAATTCGTGAGAAGCAAAAAAGGGTAATTTACAGTTAATACTGAACTCAATGCCCCAAACAGTCATGAGATTCGGGTTTTTTTAACTTCACGCTGTATCCCGCATATGGCAGGGTGAGCAGAGACAAAGAACCTAGTGTTAAGACACTCCATTCTCTTTCAACAATTCCGTTCCCACTTTTTCCCGCCGGAGTGAGGCATTGCGTGTTGGTGGCGGAACTCAACGCCGCGCTTTGCCTTGTTACCAAACCCAAGAAACGAAAATACTAAATTTTACACATATCCTGGAGTGATTATTCAAATGAGATTAATCAAAACATGACCAAAAACCAACTCACCTCAATCAAATCCCGCGACATATTATTAACATCCGGCATATGAGGATAATACCCGACATCCACATCTTTAAACATAGAATTAATATAACTAAATATATTCGGCGGCTCCGTTGTAAAATAATTAGGCTGAGTGAGTTTCTTCAAAATCGAATCAGACATTTGCGTATCATTCTCATCATATTCAAAATTATAATCCAAAGGGAAATCTAACCAGTAATGATTCACATATTTATCCAAACACAGATCCTTTGCTATTTGGTATAAAAACGCAGATAGCGGCTTCAAATCGCTGCCCAAAAGCGTGTTTAACTTGACATCTTCGTATGCCAAATGAAACGCGAAGAAAACGTTCACTGTAAACGGGAATAATAGAGCATTTGTATTAAATTGGGAGGATTTTTCTTGTTCTTCCTTCTTAATACTTCTACAGTGCCTGGTTTCAGCTGTTATTTGGTGTAAATTCAGCATATTGGCCAAGGAGTAGCCAATAGTTTTATGCATTTTGGAGTTAAGCATATATTCCCAATCATCCTGAGTCCCGTCGCTGGAAGTTCTCTGTTTTTTTGTGACCACTTCTATATGTTCTTCTTCGTTCTGTCTACTCTCTGATAACTTCTCCACGTCGTATCCGATAAGAGATAGGAGGAGATTGGAAAACATAGTCCATTCTTGTTCTGGTGTGAGGTCTTGGGTGCCTGGTGCGTTGCGTACGCCATACCATTTTATTATGACCTGGAATTTAAAAACAAGCTTTTATTTATTTATAAACAATACACGGTTTGGTAACAAGGCAAAGCGCGGCGTTGAGTTATGCCACTCAGCACGCAATGCCTCAATTCGGCGGAAAGTGGGGAACGGAATTGTTGTAAGAGAGCGGAGTGTCTTAACACTAGGTTCTCGGGTTCTCTCTGCCTACCCTGCTATATGCGGGATACAGCGTAAAAGTAAAAAAAAAGAAAAGAAACTAAAAGCAAAACGCTTCAAATGATTCTTTCGGTAATTTTCAAAAATAGGAAAGCAAGAAGTGGGTCAATTTGAAGATAGGAAGCGTTGCGATTTTCTTATGTATTATACTTTTTAACTTCCCGCTGTAACCCGCATATAGCAAGAGGAGGCTAAGCAAGAGGGAACCAGAGAACCCTAGTGTTAAGCCTCCATTCTCTTTCAAAGTAACAACTCCGCTCCCCCAGTTATTATGCTTTGTACTTGATAGATCTACAGATGTAATGAGGACGTATTTACCATAGAATTTATTATATAGATCTTATTTTTCTATCTTGGTAATTTTAAACGAAGTAACAAAAAATTACAAATAAAAAATATCGTAGAGGATTATGATTGTAATTTCAAAGATGGCCATAGCATAGGTATCAGCTTAACATAATGAAATATATATGACTAGATGTATCCCGCACGACTCTGTTTGCTGGGACTGTAAAATTTTAAATTTCGTTTTCTCCCGATTTCGTAGAATTTTTGAAATACTTTTGTGCTCCACTACACTTTGTTTGGTGGTAGGAGGGTTTGTCACTCCGTCACGAGCTCAACGAACCACTATCATGTCAAAGACGAACCGCCAAATATCTTATGATGTGTTCGGTTCCATTGGCATATAAGCCAGGTTCCCCTTTCCCACCATCCTTTCCCCCAAAATGTGGTGGTTCCGATGGCGGACTACTACATTGTCACTCCCTTTCCATCTGTAGCTATCCTCCTGGGTTGGCAGCGCATCCTAGTATATCTCTTGTGTTATGAATGTTCATAGGCAGAGAGTAACCGCTTACCATCCAGTCAGTGCTTTCCTTTGACAAACAGGCAGTTTGCCATCCGGTATCACATAAAAAAAAAAAGAAAAAAAAAAACATTTCCCAAAAGAAGCCTAGAAACTAAATTTCACCAATTGTATGAGCAATAGTTTCGCCTGTGCATGTCCGTCAGTCATTCATTAATGCAAATGTTTATATATATAAGAAAAAATATAATATAGTCATAATATAGTGCGTATTTGCAGCATAACATAATCAAAATAACTCACTTGCATGAAAGTAATATCCTTGAGCCAGAGCGTGCGCAAGCGCTGCTGGCAGCGTACCACTAAAGGAGGCGAACGCACTTGCTCCGGCAACGCTATACGGAACAGACCGCCCTCTACACGCACGCTAACACCGAGACCGCTGCATCCACGCAACCCCGCCCTGCACCCCCTGGATCCCCAACACCGGAGTCGACCCCCGCTGCATCTATGAAACATCATCAAGTTTAATAAGGTGTAAGTTAGACCTCAATATAAATAAGCACTACTACAGAAAGGCTTTTATATATAATAACAACCCACACGCACACCCCCGGACCCCCAAAAATAGCTTCTAGGGGAAGGCTCCTACCACCCAAAACCCCGCTGCATTTATAGTTACGAATATAAAAATTGACCACATGAAAACTTACAGTAATACCAGCTAATGGCGAGTATCGAACTCTTATAGCTTTCTAACAAACATTGTCAAAATGAAAATCAAAATATTACTAGTACTCTAGTCGTACTAGTACTAATTTCTATACTTTCGGCGTTGAGTTACACCAAAAGTCCTAACACTAATAAAAAAAAACATATTACCCAATATTTCCCTTAGGCTCCAATCTCGATATAGATGAATGAGGCCTGGGGAGACAATAAATGTAAAGGCGGAATCGTCAGCGCAATACGTAACGGAGACAATAAATGGCAGGCGGAATCGTCAAATGAATTTGATTCACAGCGGGTCGGCAATAAGCTTGAACGCCTTGGAAATGGCGATTGAAACGATGAATCTTTTTAGTGTACGGAGGGAATCTATTAAGCAGTGCTAGAATACCGCCTACGTGGACCTGAAATATACAAATAATATTTATATAGTGTCAGAATCACTCCAGTTCTCCAGTTTTCGCCCGAAATCCCGTAAATTGGCGGAATTCAACGCCACGTTGCGGTGTTAGCGGAATTCAAACACATTCACTTTGTCTTACTAGAGCGGTAAAATAATTTGAATATGATCATTCCCCACGAGTGGGGAGTAGAATCCACAACCAACTGTTTTCACTGTATCAAATTTCCGCGTATCTCGCGTTATATTATACTGTTACTATTTTTTAACTTCACGCTGCTTAACCGCATATAGCAGGGTAGGCCTTGCCCAGAGAGACCAAAGAACCTAGTGTTAAAGACACTCCATTCTCTTTCAACAATTCCGTTTCCCCACTTTCCGTCGAATTGAGGCATTGCGTGTTGCTTGGAACTCAGCGCTTGCCTTGTTACCAAACCCAAGAAATGAAAATATATTTCCTGGAGTGGGAATCAGACCCACAACTTGTCGCGTTTACAGTCGCACGCTTGGCCTCGCCACGACAGATGTTACTAATACTCAATGTTATATTATGTAATACTAATTGATACATTATGGCCAAATTATACAAATCTCTATAAATTTTCAATTATTCCTAATTATTAGATGTATAAGCTAAAAATACCCCTTTGCCCACGAGAATTGTTTCAGATTGCAATATAATGTTTCCAGATTCATCAATCAAAGCTATCATCTTCAAATGGTCCAGAACCACAGCATCTTTAGCAAGTACCGACGAAATCGATCCAGCTATTATATTAGTTTTGGACATTTGTCCATGATAATGAATTTCTGTAGCCTCTATCTGGAAGCCTTAACTCCTGCCACTTTCACCATAAAACATAAATAATCGTGTCCCTATTAAGTCCTGATGCAAAAACGCCTTTAAATCGTTAGGACTTTCCACTTGATCTCGTCTGATAACTTGGCTATCGGTCCATATGTGTGGTCCAAACAGACGTCGGATAAAGTGGGAGGAAGGCGCGGACTTTGGTTAATCGTGTTTCGACATCATGGATAGAACTTGCCTGTCCATTGGACGCGTGGGGAGAAAGTCCTTGCTGGTGGAAGATGTTTGCCATTGGACTATTTTGCCTAGACCGATGGAGTAGCCATTTTCTTTGACTGAAAGGACTACCGTCCAACGTAACGTTACGCATACTATGCTTAGGACACCAACAAAATCACAAGATTGACTAAATACTGAGAATTAACACATTAGGACCACATGGCCAAACACTCATCGCGAACCGCTTCGAATTTTCCATAGCGAATGAGTTTGCAATTTCCAATCATATAACAATATTATACTGGGTTTCAGTGCTAACGAAGATAATTTGTAAATCGCGCCATCGTTGTAGTACTGCAGACCTAAGGCCGAGGACTTCATCAAAATAGGTATAATAACCTCATCCAATGGGTGCCTTAGTGAGGAAGCAAGTAGGTAGAGAGAGATTCTTGGTCATAACCAGGAGCTCAGCTCGCAACTTCGCGCTCATATTGAAAGGAACATTGCAGATTTGTTGAAGCAGAACTATTGTGAGATTCATTCAATTTCATGAAAGACATTGGCAACATTGAGTTGTGAGAAGGACAGGGGTAGCATCTTTTTCTAATAATACTCATATTTCATCGGCCATACTTTCTTCACTTGGAACGGTATACTTGTTACATATTCCCTGCCATCAATTGCATATACTTTCATACATTTATTATCAATTAAGAGTATGCTTGGCATTATTTTGTTTTCTATATGTTCTGTTGTATCTTCTATTTTGATGTTTTTCTTGACATCACCTATTTGTGAGTTTAGTGCATCGATGAGCATTGTGTTGTTGATGTCAGTATGGAAGTCTGCAAAGGTGGCATGCTTTATGGGATTCTCTATGGTGAAGCAAGCTATAGTCTCTCTATGTTCTGGACCAGAGAGTTTTGTAGCTGGTGTAGAAATTAAACCTATAGGAGAAAATTAACAATTATAATATTCTTATCAAAAATTTAGTACAAACTTATAGCATTAAATATATGTACGTTTGAGATTTTTGTATGGTTTTATGATTTTTGTAATGTTATTTGGATTGTGATTATATTCTTCATATACTAGAAGAGTATACTCATTACTCAAGAGACTATATTTATTAGCAATATAACTAAGTCCCTTACAAGTAGTTTATGTATACTAGTTTACTAATGAAAAAACAACATAATATATAGTTTCATATAATGATCCAAACTAGCTTTAAAGAGAGACATCTCCATTATGAATAACTTTTATTCATAAATATTCCACAATAATTTCAATCCATCAAAGCCATCATGGTGAAGTGGGGCTACCCCACAGTAAATTGAGGGTGGACCACTCACACAAATGTTTGAATTATTTTCATATCCCTACTATCAAAAATAAAGTGCAATTATAATAATAGCAATATCTCAATTTCCGCAGTATTTTTGCTTTTTATTTTCATTATTTCTTATTATATCATTTATATAAATAAAGACATGCAAAATCTAATATAAATATATAAAATCACTAACCTTTAGACCATACAGCAGTACAACCCTTCACATACAATTCTTCTTCATAATAACAATCAGTTTTAGGATTCAATGCTCGTCGTCTAGGATGTTTACTATTAGCAGAATTTAAATTAAACTTTTTGGACATATTAGAACTATTAACACTGCTGCCTCTGGAAGTGCCAGCAGAGGCAAGGTCATCCTTTTTCAAGCCACTCATTAACTCTGACTTTATAGATATGTTGAAATCATTTTTTAAGCGACTGGGAGGTCTAAAGGAGTCCATGTATTCATATTTTTGATCTTTTTGATTTTCTTGTTGGTTTTCTTTGGTATCTGTAATAGTGAAAATATGAACTGATTAATTATTATAAACACTTGATTCAGCTATAATAAAAAAGTGGATAGTATATAGACTGTCTCAACTATAGCAAACCCATATAGCTGAATATCCCAATGAAGGACACAGAATGTAGTAAAAAGGCACAGAAAATATCTATTTAAGCTTTTATAGTGATATTAATATTGCAGAAAAAGAAGGCATTAT
>JAKGSA010001917.1:0-16387 GCA_033558755.1 Philaethria dido | reverse complement strand
CTGTTACAAAGTTATAATCTGTGGATCCCAAATGTCAGTTTATTTTAAATTTAGAACCGTGAATCTGAAAAGAAAAGACCGAAAACTCTTTCCTTTTTTTTAGCTTCACACTGTATCCCGCATATAGTAGGATAGGCAAAGGGAACCTGAGAACCGACGACTTAACACACTCCATCCATTCCCCACTTTCCGCCGAATTGAGGCATTGCGTGCTGAGTGGCGGAGCTCAACGCCGCATTTTGTCTTGTTACCAATCCCAGGAAATAAAAAAATTCAATTCCTGGAGTGGGAATCGAACCCACGACCCGTTCCGTTTACAGTCCTACGCTTGTCCCTCTGCGTCGAGATAGGCGTTTTCCTTTTTTAAATTCATGGTTTCCTCCGTATAACAGGATAGTCAGATAAAGTACAGTGTCAAGAAACTCCGTTCTTTGCTATCGAATCGAATATAAATTCCATTCAATACGTGTCGATGTGGTTTGTTTTACCAGAGCAGAGCAGAAAACAATTTAAATACAATCAGTAAGTATAATTAGTATGCTCATATTTAAATGCCTTATATTTAGTTCCCCGCGGAACAACAAAAACCTTAACTAACCTCTTTCAATACTCCTATTTAATCTGTTACAAAGTTAATAAAGACCCCAAATGTCAGTTTATTTTGGCAGTATATTTTATGCTAAACATCAATTTAGTAATTTTTTTTTGTCGAAGCACCATAATTAAAGAATTAAACTGAACAGTATTTCTGTTTTTAATTCATTCTTCATGGGTTATGATAGTTAAGAGATAAGGGATTACCCTTATCTCTCAACTATCATCTCTTATTAAAGAGAAAGCCTAGTATCAAGACACTGCACTCCATTCAGTCCAAATTTAATACATTGTGTCTTGAGTAGCGGAACTCAATGCCACGCTCAGTCTTAACAAAGCGGAGAAATGAAAATAATTTAAATATAATCAATCTCGTCGACTGTCGTGGCGCAGTGGCACAAGCGTGCGGTTGTGGGTTCGAATCCCACTCCAGGAAATGGAATTATTCAGTTCCTGAGTTTGGTAACAAGACCAAGCGCAACGTTCAATTCCGCCACTCAGCACTTAATGCCTCAATTCGGCGGAAATTGGGGAACGGAGTGCTGTAACACTAGGTTTCCTCTGCCTACCCTGCTATATGCGGGACACAGCGTGAAGCTATGTATGTATGTATCTATGTATAATCAATCTCCAGAACGAAAAGCAAATTTACAACCGTTGTCTTTTACAGTTAGACGCTGTTCTATTGTCCCTGGCCTCATCAAATAAAATTTTGAATTTTAATTAATAAGTTAGTGGTACTTAACTAATTTTATTTACGACAGGGATAATACATACTAACACATCATGTCCTCTTCCACTTTCGTCTTTTAAAGACACTTAAGCTATTTAGTTACAGTTAACGGAACTCAACGCCGTAAAATGTCAATGTAAATTACCTATCCACACAACTGATTCGGACGACTCTAGTAAGTAAAGCACGTACAGGAAAGTTAAACAGAAGTTACGGTCGCTTTGATATCACTTAAATGTTTGACATTAGTTCCAATTCGGGAAACCAAAAGTTACGGCTTGCGTCCTACTAATAACCTCAAAATACTGAATCACTGACGGTGGAAATGTGAGACATCGTATGGGTAGTATCTTAGCCAGTGATTTTTATGTTTTATAGTGCGACAAAATAACTGAAAATTAATTGAAATTTAAACAAAGAAAAAGGTAACTGACGTGAATAAAATACGCTATACTGTACAATTATTACGAATAACTCATATATTACTTAGATCTAAAGATAGTTTAAATGGGACTACATATGAAGCATTAGCTATCATAACTTTGGGTTGGTTAGTAATTTTTGGGAATGTGTATATTTATTTTTTAAATTTCATATTTTAAAGTGTGTATATATATATATATATATATATATATATATGTGCATGTGCATGTGCAGCACGTGCGTGCATGCGTGCATGCGTGCGTGCGTGCGTGCGTGCGTGCGTGCGTGTGTGTGTGTGTACACTTTAAGTAAACCAAATTATCATACTTTTCCGTAGGCATAATTTTCATATAAAGAACTCCAAAATTTTTCTATCACATCAATAAGTATATAAATATTTTTTCGAACATTCCGAATAGCATTGGACCATACAATTATAATTTGCAAGTATACATATCTCATATATGCCACATATATTATAGATCGTCTATGTTTTTACATTTCATATAAAGATATTGTTATTATTCACATTTAGATAAAGATGTTTGGAAATGAGTTGCTCTATTTCTTAGTTAAAATTGTTAATTGTAATTTGTAACAAATACTGACAATTAAAAAGAGTGGCCATGAGTTTCTTTGCCTGTATCTTCTCATGAGCTCAACCATTTGAACGGGCTTTTTTCAAGTCAAAATTGCACATTTTTTTTGGTTATTTTGTTTTGCATTTTTTTTTCTACTTTTATGACATGTCCAAGTAAATGTTAAGCATTTTTATGGAATAAAGATATTTTGACTTTGACTTTGACTTTGACTTAGTACAAAACAATAGGAAGACAAACATACATAACTTTTATCCATTAATAGGTCTGTAATCTATTACGTCTATTGCTGAATAAACAGCTCGCGTGTTTGTGTTAGGAACAGTTTGGTGAACTTTAACAGATATACGCGTAGGCAACACTTGAGTTCTTTTACATACCCTACTTCTAATGCTTAGTGGAAAGTGAGGTAATAGTTACTGGTGTTAAAGATTTATTTTTATAGGGGTAATAAGGCAAAACGCGGTGTTGAGTTCCGCCACTCAGCACGCAATGCCTCAATTCGACGAAAAGCGGGGAACGGAGTGTCTTAAAAACAGGTTCTCAAGTTCCCTCTGCTTACCCTGCTATATGCGGGATACAGCGTAAAGTTAAAAAAGAAAAGATTTTTAGTTTTCATAGAGAAATTACAAGCAGATCCATGTATTAACATATTACTAATACCTCCGTTGATGGGTAACTAGCGCGTTGCCTGGCAACGTATATGTCACTTTATGTAAACATGGATGTCAAACCATGGTAGTGTGTGTAACATTTATTTTAATAATTTAATATACTTTTTATGCATTATTTTAAAAAGGTATAATCATTTTGCACTCCTTTGCTATATAAACTATGAGTGTGCCAAGTTTCATGCTCCTCCGTCCGCGTAATTTTTATAAAAAGGGGTACAAAGATTTTGCTTCACGCATTAATATATAGGTAATTTATAGTTAGAAGGAACTTAGTGTCAAGACACTTCGTTGTACATTTTCAGCTTGAACTTGATACATAAAGAATAGACATAAAAGAAATTACCATAATAGTACTAGATACTTTTTTTTTAGCTTCACGCTGTTTCCCGCATATAGCAGGGTAGACAGAGGGAACCTGAGAACCTAGTGTTAAGGAACTCCGATCCCAACTTTCTGCGGAATTAAGGCTTTGCGTGCTGAGTGGTGGAACTCAACATAGTGCTTTAACTTGTTACAAAACCCAGGAAAATAAAAATACTAAAGTTTTACATTTCCTGGAGTGGGAATCGAACCCACAACCTGTCGCCTTCACAGTCGTATACTATATACATTTTGTTATATTATGGCAAAATTCCACAAAATCTTTAAAAATTGTAGCCTACGTAGTATTCTGATCTATAAACAATATTACTTTATGACAAACACTATTCATAGCTTTACAATAGTACAAAGAGCTTAAGCGATACCTTTGTTGTACTCAAAATAAAAATGGAATGTATTGATATTGTTGAAAGAATAAAAAATCAAATTTTCACAAGGCGGACAATCGATTACTATAAAATGTTGTATATTTATATTTATATAGGAAACTATAATATAATAAAGTTATAATATGGCCAAATTACACATAACCTAAATTATAGCCAATATGTATTTCTGATATAAGCATTACCGGAAAGTTTCATCTAGATGTTACATTACATACACACATAGCTTCACGCTGTATCCCGCATATGCAGGGCAGGCAGAGGGAACCTAGTGTTAAGACACTCCGTTCCCCACTTTTCGCCGAACTGAGGCATTGCGTGCTGAGTAGCGGAACTTAACTGGAAAAATTAAACATTCATTTAAAATTAACACTCTTTGATAATTAGTCATTTGGAAATAGATAGCGCGTAGCTTAGTACTAGCTATATTCTAATATAGTAAATGCTCAAATGTGTGGTAGATTCAGCTAGATGTGTTGTGTAGTTTTTTCGATCATACCTAATGATTTAAATTAAATATCTCTGGCAAGACAAAAACTGGTAGTCTTGGATTCCGACGGAAAGAGGAGAACGGAGTGTTTTGACACTAGGTTCTCTCTGACAACCAGTGGCGAAGCGTCCATACAACACGGTTTCCACCGGCATGCCTAACTTTTCAAAGTACAAGTACGAGACCTATAAAAAGTTGCCAGGAAATACATAGACCTCGAAAAAATGAAGTCAAGCAAGGTGTGAGAAAAAGGACGCCAGGATAATATGGATGATATTATAGGTTGATAATGTAATTGACTTTGCAAAAAACAAGATAAAGAAAGGAGGAGAGCTAAATAAAAGGAAAATATTGGGCATAAAATTGCAAAAAACCGAAGTTCTGACATCTTAGACCTAAAAAAAATTAGGTTATTGCCGAAATTCGATAGTGAAATTACAAAATACCTTCACATCCTATAACGGCTTCCCTAAATATACTGGCTTCTCTAAAAATTACCGGCTTCCTTAAATGTATATCGGCTTTTCTAAATTTATTTCGGCTTGCCTAACTAAAATTTTCACTTCTCGCCACTGCTGACTCCCATGCAATATAGAAAAAGAATGAAGTGACATATTCTAAATATATGTATATATATATTCAAATATTTATACCATTAAATATTAAATTCATGTAACAGACGAAAAAAAAAATGTAGAAACACTTACATATTACAAGAGTAATCGAAATAAATTTCGACGGCGCGAACCTCCAAACCCTTATTAGCATACATCTTAATGCTTCAGTGAAAACGTGAAATATTCATGGAAACGATTCAAAAATGCAAGAGAAACGGAGAGCTTCGGAGGGTTGATTGTTGACATGGATTATTAAAAAATTACATCTTTTTTAAATCATGTTTTGGAAATTTATGTTCAAACAGTACTTGTCGTGACAACACACACAAGCGTGTAATTTTATTTTTAGCTTCACGCTGTATCCCGCACATAGCAGGGTAGGCAGAGGCAACCAGAGAACCTAGTGTTAAGATACTCCGTTCTCTTTTAACATTTCCATTTACCTCTTTACGAGAGGCCTGTCGTGGCGCAGAGACATAAGCGTGCAACTGTAAATGCGACAGGTTGTTCGATTCCCACTCCAGAAAATGAAAATAGTAAATAATATTTAGTGCTTTCATTTCTCGTTCTAGTAACAAGGCAAAGTGCGGCGTTGAGTTCCGCCACTCAGCACGGAATGCCTCAATTCGTTGGAAAGTGGGGAACGGAGTGTCTTAACACTAGGTTCTCAGGTTCCCTCTGCCTACCCTGCTATGTGCGGGATACAGCGTGAAGTTGGAAAAAAAACAACTTTTCAAGTTATGTTTTCGCAATATATCTTTATGTAGTGCCTAATTGGCACTTGAGTTAAGGAGTTTGGTGTTTTAAAATATCACTTTGTTTTTGCCACTCAGCAAGTTTCGCTTCGCAAATTAAGTTATATGGAATTTCTACGCTTGTACTATTATAATTATAATCTATTAGAAACGTTCTCTCATAAATAACTATTTAAAGTTAAATGCATTTTGAGTAAAATCTGAATGTAGATAAAGTATCTTCAAGGGATAAAGGAAATTACGATACTAAGTGGCATATATAATAGTTGATACTCTTCTATACTAATATATAAAGCTGAAGAGTTTGTTTGTTTGTTTCTTTGTTTGTTTGCTTGTTTGAACGCGCTAATCTCAGGAACTACTGGTTCGAATTGTAAAATTCTTTTTGTGTTGAATAGACCATTTATCGAGGAAGGCTTTAGGCTATATAAAATCACGCTGCAACTATTAGGAACGAAGAAATAATGGAAAATGTGGAAAAAAACGGGGAAAATTATTCATCCTTGAGGGCTTCCGTTGCGTGCGCTGCGAAAACGGTTCAAAATACCAAAAGTATATGTATCAAAGAATTATTCCTCTTAAAATGATCTAAAAAATGTTCGCGACAGTATATGTCTATCTTTTAAGATTAACTTACTAGAACCGTTTATATAGTAATCATATTTGATCGAAATTAGTGCATCATTGGTTAAGTGTTGTTTCAACGTAATAATATTAATCTTTATCGAAATAAATGTGTTGTTGATTAAGAGTATTTAATTATGAACAAAATTGTCTTTGACATCACTTAATTTCAATAACCATCTTAGAAAATATTACAATTTTAATATAATATAAATCGCTTACGTTACTGAGTGACTGACGTGCAGGCGAAACTACTAAACGAGAGTTTCTCGAAATTTCTACGAAACTAGGGGTTAACTTTTATACTCTACGCGGGCGAGTTGAGGCCAAACGAAGTTGCGGGATACAGCTAGTATTGTTATAAATGCAAAAAATTGGTTAGGATGGTTTTGGTTTTGGTTGGATAGTGTTTGTTACTCTTTCGCGCATAAACTACTGAACGGATTTAAATGTAACTGTAGAATAATATAGCTTATGCAATAGAATAATGCAGTATCGAGTATCAGCAACCTACGGCCGCCATGCTTTTATATATTTTACTTGTACATACAGGCAGGGTAAGCAGAGGGAACCTAGTGTTAAGACCCTCCGTTACCCACTTACCGTCGAATTGAGGCATTGCGAGTAGAAACTCAACGTCGTGCTTTGCCTTGCTACCAGAGCGAGAAAATGAAAATAATATTTTTTTAAATATTTAACTTTTTCATTTCCTGGAGTGGAAATCGAACCCACAACCTGTCGCGTTTACAGCCGCATACTTATGCCCTGCGCTCCGACAAGCCTATAATAAAATAATGATAAGTATCTACTAAAACATAATATATCTCTGCCAAATTAGAGAAATGGCCTGTAGTGACCGTTGCCGCGTTTTGTTAGGGCGAGGGAAGTGAAATATTTTAAAATTATCCCAACCGCGCCAAGGTGACGTCAACTGATTACACGAATAAATCTTTATTAACATATTTTCTAGAATTTACTAAAAAACCACCTGTCGTCGCGCAAAGACACAACCGTGCGTCTGTAAACGAGACAGATTGTGGATTCGATTCCCATTCCAGGGAATGAAGATATTTATAACAATTCATATTAAATACTTTCTTTTCTTCGCTCTGGTAACAAGATAAAGCACAACGTTGAGTTTCGCCACTCAAAACGCAATTCGGCGGAAACTGGGGAACGGTAATCGTAAGAGAAAGGAGTGTCTTAAAACTAGGTGCTTAGCTACCTTCAGCCTATACTGCTGCACGCGGGATGCAGCGTGAAGCTGAAAAAAAAAGACTAAAAAAAATCGTAATAGATAACAAAAATGGAGTAAGTTATCAATTTGACTGTTTTTTATGCGTTTCCGCATATCTTTTTAGTGAGTGAACTTATTTTAATGATTCTTATTATATGATAGCTAGTGTTTCTCATGTGATCTCATTAAAATTTAATATCCGATGAGTAGTTTTAGGGTTTTTCGTAAAAATTGTACTTTTAGTGCATTTTTTTAAAGTGAGTTTTTTTGTTGGTGGTAGGAGGTTCGTCCTCCGTCTGGCTCGCGACCACTATCATGTCAAAGACGAACCGCCAAATATCTTATGATGTGTTCCGGTTCGATGGCATGTAAGCCAGGTTTTCCCCTATCCCACCCATCCTTTCCCCAAAATGTAGTGGTTCCGATAGCGGACTACTACATTGTCCTCCCCTTCCATCTGTATCCTCTGGGTTGGCAACGCATCTACAACGCCTCTGGTGTTGTAGATGTTCATGGGCGAAGGTCACCACTTACCATCAGGTGGTCCTTCTGCTCGTTTGCCATCAGTTATCCATAAAAAAAAAAAAAGTGACGTATTTAATTTGTTTTTTCGCACAACAGTGAATTCAGACAGAACAGTGTTAAGATCCATACATTCTCCCCTTTCCGCACAAATTCAAATCAATACCAATAATATTAAAAAATTATACCTATATGCAAGTCGACTTATCAATATATACACGCTTCAAACTTATTTTCCACACAATTAAACCTCCCCTCAGATTTCAAGGAAGTTAATATTCATGTCACAATACATCACTACATTGTAGATCAAACGTCAAGAACAATTGTAGTCAGTGTAGTATATTAATAATTTAGGCAAAGGTGTACCATTCAGCCTATTGTTTAGAAATGGCACCTTCATGGCTTATCTAGTATAATTTATGTTTTGCTTGTTTTTGTTATGTATGACTAGTTTTGATTGTGCTTTTGTTATTGTGTTATGGTGAAATGGGAATAGGTAGCCCCATATATATGATAAAATATAGGGCTAAATTCCGTCCCTCGACGTGCAATGTCTCAATTTTTGTCGGAAGGTGGAAAACAGAGAGTCTTAACACAACATTTGTTTTATTGATCAAAGGAGGCAAACGACCAGAAGGACCACCTGATGGTAAGTGGTTACCTTCGTCCATAGATATTTTCAACACCAGAGGAGTTGTAAATGCGTGGCCAGCCTAGAGGGTAGATGGAAGGGGAGGAAATAAAGTAGTGGCTACGGCAGGACGCCATAGGAACCACCACATTATGGGAAAAGGATGGGTGGGAATAGGGAATACCTGGCTTACATGTCATCGATCCGGTACACATCATTAGATATTTGGCGGTTCGTCTTTGACATGACAGTGGTCGCGAGCCAGTCGGAGGAAGAACTTACTATCACCAGATATATTATTTATGGTATAGTGAATTAAATATAGAATTGAATTCATGTTTGATATCTTAAATTCCTTTTTGAAGTCGTCTAAACTTCGAAAAAGAAGGAAGTTCTCAATTGGACTGCTTATTTTTTGTGTGTTACCGCATAACTTTTTACCGGGTGATTATTATTTTTTTATTATAGCTAATGCTTCTGATTTAGTTCCATTGTAAGTTAATCTGAAAAGAAGTTTTTGAGTTATTTGTAATACTTGTACTTTATGGTGCTTTTTACCATTCTCTTTTTCATTAAAATTTTAATTACAACCTGTGTCATCCTGAAGTATCAGATACATTACTACCAAGTTACATATTGTTCAGTATTTTTTAAAGTGAAAGAGTGACAAACATACACATTTCCTTTTTTTTTAGCTTCACACTGTATCGAGCACATAGCAGAGAGCGAAGGAACCAGAGAACCTAATGTTAAGACACTCCGTTCTCTTTTACCATTTCCGTTCCGTACAACATTTGCATTTGCTATATTAGTAGGAAGTTATAGCTAGTATTGAGCTAAGCGCTATCTGTTTCCAAATCACTAATGATCAAAGCACTTAATTTAATGCGGGCTGATGGCCAACGATACGCTGTACTTTAGACAATACCCAATGTGGGTGAGCCGGTCTATGCTAATTCTATGCATTGTTTATCATTATATTACCGAATGGGGAGAGAGTAGAGTTTTTTAAAGATAAACTTGTTTCTACAAGTTATATTGATTGTGATTTGAAGCTTGAAAAGAAAGCTGATTTTTAAAAAATGCAATAAAAAGGCCGATGTGTTTCTTTCTTTATCATGAAGTGCAAGGACTAATATAAGTTACGAATTTATGAAGATCGATGGATAGATATTTGTTAATTTCACGCTAAAACTGATCGGATCTAGACGAAATTTTACAGTAATATAATATATAAACTATATTATATTATATATAGAACAACATATAGGCTACAATTTACAAGGATTTTGTGCTATTTGGCAATTTTTCAAGAATAGTTAACACGTAAATTGACATACATAAAGTGTATATGGAGAAGAAGTACAGAAAACCAATGTTTTTTTATAATAACATTATTATAAAAAAAACAGAAATATATCAAATTAATAAAATAAAAATTATTTACACTACCATATGTTTATACATTTTTGTACAGAGACATTTTGAAACGCTGCTAAGGCAACGTGTATTTTACACACAATTTTTTTTTTTAACTTCACGCTGTATCCCGCATATAGCAAGGTAGGCAAGGGGAACCGAATGTTTCAGTTTCAGAACCTAGTGTTAAGACACTCCGTTCTCTTATGTTTCCGTTCCCCACTTTCCACTACATAATTCTACTAGAAAATTAAGATAATAACAGTTAAATAATTCATGGGACACTCACGAAAGCCATATTTCAGTTTTGACGTGATCGGGCACGGCGTAATGAAAAATAATATACGCCAAAGGGCGTCTGGTGGGCGGGAAAAATGACAGCTGTCGAACGCGGATTAAATATGGCGGGTCGACGCTGCGTTCGGAAACGTATGCGTGTTTATTTTGTTTTCTAGTTTTTTGATTTTTTGATTTGAATGCCCTTTGTTGATTTATATTTCTAATTTATTTCTAGATTTTTTTGTTTATTTTTTCAATTACTTTCGGTTTTAGTTAGATTTTTTTTAATGCATATAAATATTTGATTATCTAGGATGGAGTGAGCTCAGTGAGATGATAAAAAAGTCTTTATTTTTTACTGTATAGCAAAAGGATTAGTTTATATAATCCATATACAATATTTTTTGCATAATTGAAAAAATCACGTACCATACATATCGTTACTTAAGCTTGATTTTCGTTTTACTGAAAAATATTTGAATTTCGATATCAATTATTCTATTGTTAACAGGAGAATGGCGCGGTGAAAGAAGAATGTTAGACATTACAAGAGACAAGCCTGTAAAAGTGTGCGTGCGGGTAGTCGTACCTGTGAGGGATCACCCAAAAGTGAGTATTTATATAAATATTGAATCTTACATCTCTAAGGTACTTTTTTTACCATCACTCTGTATCCCGCATATAGCAGGGTAGGCAGAGGGAACCTGAGAACCTAATGTTAAGACACTCCGTTCCCTACTTTTCGCCGAATTGAGGCATTGCGTGCTGAGTAGCGGAACTCAATGCCGCGCTTTACCTTGTTACCAAACCGAGAAAATGAAATAATAAACTTTACATTTCCTGGAGTGGGAATCGAACCCACAACCTGTCGCGTTTACAGTCGCACGCTTCTGCCTCTGCACCAGGACAGGTACTTTTAAGTTACTTTTTCACTTTTTTCCCAATTATTATTTACTGAAAGAGAAATTTGAACTCACCCTTATATTTGAAATAAAAAGCAAGTTTAACGTTTTAAGTATAATATTGATACTCTTATAATAATTTAGAATTTTTATATCATCAATATAAAAAAGAACCTTAAAAACTTATCTCAAGGATATTAATTAAAGATGGTCGTTTAACGACAGATTTATCGTTACCTATTTATCGAATATTATTAATCATAATATAGGGCCTTAATTTCTTTTTAATGAATATTTAAGTTTTATAAAAAGTGGCTTGCCTAACTTTTCAAAGTACAAGTATGAGACCTAAAAAAAAAGCTCGCCAGGAAAATGTGGAGTTCGAAAAAACAAAGTCAAGCAAGGTGTGAGAGCTAAAAAAAAATTGTATATTGAAATTACGAAATACCTTGACATCCTATATCCTATAAGAACAGGCTATAAAGCTGTCATTTTGATATTGAGTAGATGAATAGATCTTATTATTTACTGGCTGTACCCGGCGCGCGTTGCTACCCCAATAATTAAAATAAATTTAGAAAAAAAAAAAAATGAGTTTATCGATGACATACAGACAAACATTCATTTTTATATATTCCTGTATGTAAAAATACATGGTCATACACAGAAGGCAGAATTTGCTACTCTACAGCTCCACCTGGTGGCGAGTGGCATCAATGAGCATATTATACAAACCTTCTTCGTGGAAAAATAGTAGATTCGAGTTCATCGATGACATACAGACAAAAAATTATTTTTAATTCATAGTTATTCACGCCTATGTTCACTTTCCACTCATTTTAAAAATATAATTTTCTATAAAACGGAGTTCTACACCGCGCTTTGTCTCACCGGACCAGGTATGTTCCAATTTCTACTAAACTATAACGAAAAATGTCACACAAGGCCAAAGCTTTGTCATACTTTAGTGTTTCACATGACAGGTCAATCTGCTGACCAAAAATGAACGATGGCTTCAAATCGGTTACACGTATAGGTTTTTCGACATATATTGGAAATTTTTCTTTTATATATATTTGATATAGTACCTCTATAAACCTATTTATCAATTTGTCCCCTGTCGTGGCGTAGAAGCACAAGCGTACGACTGTAAACGCGACAAGTTATGGGTTCGATTCCCACTCCAGGAAATATAAAAGTTTAGTATTTTAATTTCCTAGGTTTGGTAACAAGGCAAAGCGTGTTGAGTTCCGCCACTCAGCACGCTATGCATCAATTCGGCGGAAAGTGGGGAACGAAGTGTCTTAACACTAGGTTCTCAGGTTATCGAGTCTCCCCTGCTACCCTGCTATGTGCGAGATATAGCATGAAGCTAAAAAAAAAAAATTTGTTTGTATTGTTTTATATATGTCACCGCATAACTTTTTGCTAAGAGAACTACTCTTGTTGATTCTTTATATGATAGCTAGTGCGTTTGATGTTGTACCAGTTAAATTTAGTTAAATTCTGATGAGTAGTTTTTGAGTTATTCGTAATAAAAAAAGTGTTTGATGTCAGTTTTCTTTTTTATTAGAATCTCTATTATATTATATATGGTACCTTTACTTTATTATCCCATTCGCAACTTATTCGGCACTTCAGACAAAAATTCGTTCAAAAATTGTCGGTCACCGGACACTGAGTAATACGATATTTGGAGGTCGTGTCGCAATTTCCTTTTATGAGGTCATCAAGAATTGTTATTCAAAAAGCCTTTTTTTCAGTCTCTTTAGTAACTAGGAAACGTAATGATATGAATGTAATAACATTTAAATGTGAGAAGCCATAATCAAGTTATAGTAGCGCAGTGGTGTAAATGCGATGATTGTGGGTTCGGTGCCCACTCCAGGGAATTATTATTTTCATTTAAATTGTTTTAATTTTTTCGGCCTAGTAAGACCTGTCACTCAACAAGCAATATCTTGAATTTGTGCACAAAGCAGAGAACTGAGTGACCTGACACTATGTTCTCGCTGACCCATTTGTTATGTGAAAATGGGGTGGAGTTATTAAAAGTTAGATTAGATAACTTATTAAGGACAAAATTATGACTCCAGGAAATGGAATTTTTCATTTCCTGGGTTTGGTAACAAGGCAAAGTGGGGCGTTGAGTTCCACCACTCAGCACGCAATGCCTCAATTCAGCGGAAAGTGGGGAACGGAGTGTCTTAACACTAGGTTCCCTCTGCCTACCCTGCTTATGCGGGATACAGCGTGAAGCTATGTAATGTATATAAAGAAATAAACAAATAGTTAAGAAATAAGAAACTAAATTAGTGTGACATTTGGCAAAGTATAATGAGTACTTTTAATTTGTTTTTTTTGAGTTCTCCATTAATGCTTACATGCATATTTGTAATGTGTTA
The DNA here is from genome assembly GCA_033558755.1 of Philaethria dido. Classification (NCBI taxonomy): domain Eukaryota; kingdom Metazoa; phylum Arthropoda; class Insecta; order Lepidoptera; family Nymphalidae; genus Philaethria; species Philaethria dido. The sequence continues at coordinate 2,713 of JAKGSA010001917.1, read as the reverse complement.
TCAAGCTCTAGAAAACTAGAAATTAAAGAATCTTCTTTTTCTTTACGCTGTATCCCGCATATAGCTAGTTAGACCGAGGTAATCTGAGAACCTAGTGTTAAGACACTCCGTTTTATCAACATATCCGTTCCCCACTTCCCGCCGAATACAGGCATTGCGTGCTGAGTGGGGGAACTGAACGCCGCGCTTTGCCTTGTTACCAGAACGAGGAAATGAAAATACTAAATATTAATTTTTATAAATAATTTTTTGGAGTGAGAATCGAACCCACATGCTATCACGCTTACAGTCACACGCCTGTGCTTTAGCACCACCTATTTATAAGAGATTTAAAGTATGAATATATATTTTTTAAGATAAAACTACACCAATGTCTGAACGCCCACTTAAATATACTGTAATTCAAGAAAAACTGTTTTCTCAATGGAATGGAATGAGATAGAATAAAAATGGATTGATTTCAAATTTCAGTCTCGTCTGCTCTATTTCGCGTTTATTCTTCAATGAATTGATAATTCTTGTGACGTCCTAATATATTGAGCTACATTTCATTTTCATTTAACTGTATGGATTTATAATATATAATACTAAGCGACTGGGTTTTGAAGTGGATTTGTATGGATAATGTATAAATACGTGGAGCAAAATTTTTGGATCCCTTTTTACGAAAATTACGCGGACGCAGGAGCATGAAACTTGACACACATGGATTATATAGAGAAGGAGTACAGAATGCTAATATTATTTTTTTAAATAATGCAATAAAAGTATATTAAATTAATAAAATAAATGTTACACACACTACCATGGTTTGACATCCATGTTTATATAAAGTGACATATACGTCACAACCCAATGCGTTATTAACGCATTTACGGGGACACTAGTTGAAAATAGATACTATTCTTATAAATGCAGGAACTTGTGAGGATGGATGTATGTTTGATAGTGTTACACGTAAAAATGAATGAACTAGAACTAGAACTGATAGAGCTTATATAGGGTGTCCCAAAATTAACGCAAGATTTGAATTAAATAGAAAATGCCATTTTAGTCTTTTAATAGCGAATGAATAATGAATATAATAGCAAATGGCGGCAAAGTCAAATCTTGCGTTAATTTTGGGACATCCTTTATATGAGAATAAAGTGTGGCGTTAATTTATAAAAATATTATGTAATTTAATTATAATTATAAGTATTAAATATCTAGTATTGTTTTTTTTAGCTTCACGCTGTATCCCGTATATAGCAGGGTAGGCAGATCTAGTATAAATATACTATTTCAATTCTATTAAGACAAAACATGATTTTGAATTTTGCTAGTTCTTTAACCCAAAACGCTCATCATGTATTTAAAATTGGAGGAAAATCGAGCAACAGAATATATTACCACTTGGTTGCGGGATGTATGAGAAGTAAAAATAGGAGAACAGAGTGTCTTCTCACAAATTCTCTCTGACTCGCCACTGGGTATAAGCGTCAAGCTAAACGTACAAAAAAAATATTTAGAAAATAAATATATTTTGATACACATGTGTATTTCCTCCCCTCCCCTCTCTCAATCTAATCTGTGTCTACGGACGAAGGTAACCACTTACCATCAGGTGCTTACGCTCGTTTGCCATCCTTTATCAATAAAAAAAAATAAAAAAAATCCAATTTCACTAAAACTATATAATTATGTATGTCACCTAGATCAAAATGACTAGATTCCTTTAATATTTTACATATATATCTATAGGTAATCAGCAATTTCAAAGTGGCTAGAGCAAACTAATAGAGTACTTTTGTTGAACCTTTCTTCGCTATCACGCACTTAGCGTGGTCCAAGTGATAAGAAAAACTACTTTAGACAAAGTTTTTAAATGTTGTGGGGTGCACAACAAAACTAAGCGCGCAACGCGGCAACGTGTGTCAGCTCACCGAGGAACAATGATGGCGGTCCCTGATTGGCCGTGAAAAGGTCCACGCTGATTGGCGTAGAGTTAGAAAAGGTCAACGCTGATTGGAGTACATTTAGTATGTGAATAATAAAAGATGATTGTGATTGGTTCCTCTAAAATTATAAATACCGTGCATACCTGGAAATAAAAGCAGTGCTTACCCGACCGTCGACTTTAATTGATCTCCTCGAACACGCACATGCATAACAATGTTATACATTAGATTTAATAAAAACGTATTCATGAATAATAAGTTAAAATAATATTATTAATTATTTATAATAAGTACTAGGTTCCATATAAGAAACAGAATATTCAAAATTGGTTCAACCCATAAAAAGGTATGTGGTTAAACCAAAAAAAAATCAATCTAATTGAAAACCTCCATTGTTTCGAAGTCGATTAAAATAAACATATGACCGATACTTCAAAGAACTCAAAATATTAAATTAACCCCTATATAACCGCTTTTTAATAATAGAAGTTAAAAAGTGTATAATTGATATAATAAGAAATAAGAGTAGTTTAAATGCCTTATCAGTAACCTATACAATACTAGTAACTACTAATTAATTGTATAATTTAAAACAGACGAAGATGTCTAAATAGCAAAAACACACTAAGGAAAAGTTTAAGAATCAAATCATAGACAGCGGAAAGGACTATAAAAACCGTGTATTTTCGTTAAGACTCCTTAAAGTTTTAAAATCAATATTATAAATAGTAAGTAAGTAAGTAAGTAAGTAAGTAAGTAAGTAAGTAAGTAAG
>JAKGSA010001916.1:12072-31584 GCA_033558755.1 Philaethria dido | reverse complement strand
AAAGTATATATTTGTACATTAATAATGGTCAGGTATTGCTAGCGATTCATTGCGCGTGGAAGCTGGCGCTGGGTTTAAGTCATCAATATCGTTTTATACTAGACAGTTGACGCTACTTCGTTTCCGTATTCCTTTGTTTTTAACCGACTTCGAAAAAAGGAGGAGATTATCAATTCGATTATGTTTTTTATGAATATTAACACATAACTTTTTTCTGGGTGAAATAATTTTTTTTTTTTTTTTTTATGGATAAGGGATGGCAAACGAGCAGAAGGACCACCTGATGGTAAGTGGATACCTTCGCCCATGAACATCTACAACACCAGAGATGTTGTAGATGCGTTGCCAACCTAGAGGATACAGATGGAAGAGGAGGACAATGTAGTATTCCGTTCTCGGAACCACCACATTTTGGGGAAAGGATGGGTGGGAATGGGAAAACCTGGCTTACATGCCATCGAACCGGAACACATCATAAGATATTTGGCGGTTCGTCTTTGACATGATAGTGGTCGCGAGCCAGACGGAGGACGAACCTCCTACCACCAAACAAAATTTTGATGATTCCTTTCTTTATATTACAGCTAATGCTTCTAATATAGTACTTTATAGATGTAGTTAAGGTCTGACTAGTGGTTTTTGAGTTACTTGTAATAAATATAGTTTTTAGTGCTTTGTATTTGAGTTAATTTTCGTTTTTGCTAAATTTTGAATTATTAATGACATATTGTGCTGATGTGGCAAGCATTTACACAATTTTTTCAGTATAACGATTTCGTCAGCCAGAATATAGTGTTAAGACACTCCGTTCTCCATTCTGTAGATGAATAATGGTCAGATACAAACGATTCAGTATCATTTTATACTACACAGTTGACGTTGCATCGTTTCCGTATTCCTTTGTTTTTAACCGACGGTCTTTATATATGTTACCGCGTAACTATATGCTGGGTGAACCGATTTAGATGATTCCTGTGGTATATGATGGCTATTGCTTCTGAGGTCCTCTTTTTAGTTAGGAGACATTTAGTTAGGATTTAGGAGAAGTTGTTTTTGATTTATTCGTAACAAAAAAATTACTACTTTTACTTTTTAGTGCATTATTTAAAGTTGTTTTTTTTTTTGTTAAAAAAAAACTTAATTATACGAAAATTAACGATAGATAAATTGTAAAACATTTTAAGATCACACAATAATCTTACAATTTCAAACATTCTAAAAGCAAAAAGTGGAGACCAGAGTACCTAAACACTAGATAATTTGAAACGTTCTGAAAGCAATAAGTGAAGAACAAAATATCTTAACACTAAATTCTCTCCACCTACCCTATACAAACAAAAAGCATAAAACTAAAACAACAGCATAAACGCTATCCTCCACTACAATTTATCACCAAAAATCACCAAGTCACATCAAACTAAATGGTATCAATAACTATGCAGGTAACAAAGTGGCCTGTCAATATTCCGGGCGAAGTAATCGCAGGGCACTGTAGACTGTAAATTGAAAATAATACATCACATATCCGCCGACACGACGCGGACTATTTATCTGTATGAAGCGTATGATCCAGTGGATAGAGGAGATTTATTTACTATGTTATGGCCTATGTTAGACAGTTTAACTGTAAACCCGTTTGGTTGCGGGTTTGATTCCCATTTGGAGTAAAATCTTTAATTTTTTTTCATTTCCCCTCTTTGGTGAGACAAAGTAGTGTTGAGGAGCGTCATTTAACACGCAATGTCTTTTTTTTAGCTTCACGCTGTATCCCGCATACAGCAAGGTAGACAGAGAGATCCGGAGAACCTAGTATAATACACTCCGTTCTCTTTCAACAAATCCTTTCCCCACTTTCCGTCAGATTGAGGCATTGCGTGCTAAGGGGCGGAACTCAACGCCGCGTTTTGCCTTGTTACCAAACCCAGGAAATGAAAATTTCCATTTCTTGGAGTGGGGAATCGAACCCACAACCTGTCGCGTCGGATACAGAGTAAAGTTAAAAAATAATAATTGATATGATAATCTAAGAAATGATAATCAATATACAAATAAGCCAATAACATACATATACTATGATGAGTGATAGAGAACAGGTATCGCTGACACTAGATTCTTTTTTAACTACCCTGCTATGCGATACTCTGAAACGTGAAGTTAAAAAAAAGAAAATACAAAATCATTACAGATTGACGCCTGTTCTTTATGTGATTTTTGAGTGTTGAGTATTTTTTTATAAGATTCAGGTATGTGAATGTAGTAGTGCTGAATAACGCTTAAAAATATTTAATTATTCCACACGTAAAACTGCACGTTCGCTGCAGTTATTTACGTCTTGTTTTTAAACTTGCACATAATTACTTTTTACTGTTCGAGATTAACTTTACTTTTAAAATAATAAATATAAAATAGTGTTCACTTGAAAAAAAATTGAAGCTGTCAGTCCAGAAATTACTGAAGACAAGTTATTGTTTATTATAATAAGTCTTTTCTATAATATAATCATTATGACAGGCGTTGAATTGAGGCGGCGTTGACTTCCGCCAATTCTGCTTAACTCGCAATTTCTCAATTTCGGATGGAAAGTGTCTCAAGACTACGTTCTCTTTAACCTACTAAACAAGAAAAAGAATGGAAGCTCCTTAATTTTATGAAAAATCAGTTTCACATTTTTTACCGCATGTAGGTAGTAGGATGGTCAGAAAGGAGTTAACTTAGAAAGAACGGAATATATTATTAACATTTTCATCTGAAATTTAAACATTGCCTGTCGAATGGCGGCACTTAACGCCGTACTTTGTACAGAACCCGTAGTGCCCTACTTGTACAAAAATAATGATAATTTAACGCCTGTTGCGGCGCAGAGGCACAAGCATGCGATTGTAAACGTGACAGATTGTGAATTCAATTCCTACTCCAGGAAATGCAATTTAAAAAAAAAAATGGTAAAATGGTTTCGGCGCGGCGTTGAATTCCGTCACTTAGCACGCAATGCCAAAATGCAACGAATAGTGTGGAACGGAATGTTTGTGTGAAAATTCTCAGGTTCCCTCTGCCTACCCTGCTTTATGCAGGATACAGTGTGAAGCTAAAAAAATAATAATAAATAAACATATATATAGTTTTTCCATTAAAAGCGTACACAAGCGTTATAATGTAAATACACTGTTTCATATCATAACAATAACCAGCTATATTACTAAGTCTGATTGGAAAATTGACCTAATTATCGAGGTAATTGGTTAGTTAGCTTTTGAGGTTTCAATGTTATTAAAGTGTAACAAAAATATATTGAAAAATAATAAATTTCATTTAAATATCCAACTTCGTGTATTGTGGCACCGTTTGATTGACAACACAATTGGTTGTGGGTTCGATTCCCACTCCAGGAAATGAAAATATTAAATGATATTTAGTTTTCATATCTTCACTCTGGTAAAGGCAAAGCGCAGTATTACGTTACACCGAAACCAGGTTATGATTTTTTAGTGGATTAAGCTATTTTTTAATGTTATTTATTTTTTTTTTTTTAAACTTCACGCTGTATCCCGCATATAGCGGGGTAGGCAGAGGGAACCAGAGAACCTAGTGTTAAAACACTCCATTCTTTTTCTACAATTCCGTTCCCCACTTTCCGCCGAATTAAGGTATTGCGCGTTGAGTGGCGGAACTCAACACCGCGCTGCCTTGTTACCAAACCCAAGAAATGAAAATACTAAATTTTACATTTCCCGGAGCCACAATCGAACCCACAACCAATCCAATCGAACCCACAACCTGTCGCGTTTACCGTCGCACGCTTGTGCCTCTGCGCTACGACAGGCGCAACTTTTTAATATTAATTTCCCATTGAAAACGAGAGCAAAACCGCGGGTGAGACCAAGTATGTAATATAACTAACCAAGATAGAATTACATCTTCTTAGCTTGCATCATCATAAACTTAGCTTATCGTACACTTAGAGAATTGGTAGCGAGTTTGAAATCAGCTACTTTGTTAACACTTAGCTAAAGTTTGTATTTTGTTATGAAAATTTTACTTGAAAATCATTTTCAGGTGTAATTGTCTTATAAATTATGTAATTTTGTAAGTAAAATGGGAAACTTAGTTGAAAGTGATTAAACAGGCGTGAATAACTTGTTAAGTTGACTTGCATATACGATTTTTTAAATTACTAAATGACGAAAATTCAAAAACAAACTTATTTTCGTTGTTAGCATCCTAGTTTTTTGAATTTCGCTTACTCAAAAAGTATTTTAAGTATATGAATAACGTAAAAATAATTGCTCCGAGTGGGTGTCGAACCCATAACCTTTACCTTTGTCATCTTTACAACTTAACGTTGTGCCAACATATCCTTAACTACTTAATAATATTTATATGTTCTATATATATGTATCATATTCGAATATTTGAACGATTCCGTTGACTTGATTGAATTCTCTACGTGGAGCCATAAAATTAAAATATATGGGATATGACAATATTCAGTTTAATATTTTTTTTAATATTCGATTCCCACTCGAAAAAAGGATGATATTATAAATTATTTTCATTTCCTCGCCTTAGTAAGATACGATCCCTGCATATTTCTTTCGCCTCGTCCACAGCCATTAACCTCTTCATAAATACCCTCGAGGGGCCCTCATGGATTTTATACGTGACATTCCAGTATCATTGATAGTATGTTCTCGAAAGTAAACCGAGGTTCCTCCAACCACTTGCTGCTCACCTATTCGTCATACTATATTAAGCTTCACGCTGTATCCCGCATATAGCAGGGTAGGCAGACGGAACCTAAGTACCTAGTGTTAAGACACTCCTTTCTCTTTCAACAATCCCATTTCCCACTTTCCGCCGGATTGAGACATTGCGTGATGAGTGGCGGAACTCAACGCCGCGCTTTGCCTTGTTACTAAATTACTATATTAAATTTTACGCTTTTATTCATTCATGAATATTATCACATCAAAACATACCAACATAAGTGAGTGTAACTAAGAATAGTTTACGATCAAATATGTATTTCTAATAGTAAATCAATGTGTACACACGAGTTTGATTGAGTCCCAATATATACCAAATCTGTGTTAATTTAACTTGGCATCAAAGTATGGCCTGGAGGTATGTATGTATGTTGATTTCTGGATAGCCTTCAATTATTTAAGTTAATACGTTTTTGTTATTAACTAACTATAACCTGTGACTTCTTTTGCGTGGACTATAAATATAAATCCTTCACAGGAATTTTAAGAAATCAAAGAAAAATACTCTGCCTATATCAAATTTTCTTTAGCCAGTAGTTTCGTCCTTATCATATATATCTATGTTCGAAGTCAACCTGGTACATAGGGACAGCGTTTGGTTGTAAACACGATGAACGACAATGGTTGTGGAATCCATTCTCACGCGGGAAATGATTATTATATTTAATTTATTTTGCGAAATGCCGCGAATTCGACCGAAAGGCGGTGAACGGAGTGTCTTGAAACTAGATTTAATCTGATTACATTGTGAAGCTGGTTTTTTAACTCTCTATCGATAAACTAACAGCGAGTTGTTTTATTGTATGTATTGTTGTATGACAATCACTGAGTATCGCAAGTTTTTTATGAGGCCTTCGGGCACAGTAAAGGAAATAGCTGTAAATATTATTGTGGTTGTGGGTTCGATTCCCACTAGGTAGAACTATTCTATTTCCAAAACTTTTGATAGAGTTCCGTTACCCAAAACGCATCGATTTCAGTCGGAAAGTAGAAAATGGAGAGTTATGACACTAGGTTATGATCTCCTCTTACATGCGAAAATGTGTAAAGAAGTGAAAATTTACTAAGATTTGTATAATATAAGTATAGTATAATATATTTTTATGTATAATTGTAACGCCGCAATGCAACTTGTACGTACAAAGCGGCCTCTCTCGGGATCGTTCTGTGCAGATATTCTGCCCCATAATATTAAATAATGCTTCACAAAGCTTTCATAGACGAAATTAGATATTCTGTAGCTTAGTTTTTTTTTTTTATTTTACAAATATTAAGCTATATTTTGTAAGAGACAAGATAACTCTATCGCGAACTTTTTTGTGTGTTTTTTTTTTGCATTTGCAAGCTGTTTCCTGCATATAGCAGGGTAGGAAGAGAAAACATGAGAACCTAGTGTTATGACACTCCATTCTCTTTTAGCATTTCCTTTCCCCACTTTCCGTTTCAATCGAATCCACAACCTGTCGAGCTTATAGTCACGCACTTGTGCCTCTGCGCCATGACAGGCCTCGATCGACATAGTTGTGGATTTGAAAATTACTTGAGAAAAAAAAATCTTCCTGCTAACAATCTGGATGAACTAATTAAGTGGCGGAACTCAATGACGCGCTTTGTCTTACCATACCGGAGAATTAAAAATACTTTAAATATAATCATTACCCTGAATAGGAATCAAACCAAGGACCAATCACATTTACTGTCACATGTGTTCGCACTGCACCACGACGGCTTTTAGAATTTTAGATAACACTTTAACTTTAAGATTCTAAAGGCGTGTGTTTTCGATTTATCAAATTATTCACGCCTGGTACGGGATTATTTTAATTATAAACGAAAGTTGTACACAGAATAATACAAAAAACAAAAGAGAAATAGATATGTTAAAGAACTTCTTTCTCTGCAAGAAATAATAATTAAAACATTAATTAATTATTTATCTGAAGCAACCACAATTGAGTACATTTATATGCGCTCCCAAGAGGCCGCGTCAAGTTGCAATCCGCCATGTTTGTGTACAACTGTGTACGACTAAGCAACTTTACGTGTTATCCCACATAGCAAGGTAGTCAGAGAGAATAAGACGAGAGAAGAGAGTCTAGACACACCGTACTCTGTTTTCAGGCGGAAAACGAAGAATGGAGTGTTTAAATATATTTCTATTATGACAAGATAAGCGCCTTTTTCGTCAAATTGGTTCTAAATTATATTTTATTGTATGGAACATGTCCGTACATCACAAAATAGGCAATCTTCTTATGAATTTCACGTGTTCTTATTTAAAACATTTTGCACCTGAAGCTCGACAAAGGAAATTCTAAATTTTCATATTACAAAAGCAAATACAAAAATTCGATATATAAAATTTAAAATCGCGTCTCTTCTAAAGCACAGTGCTCTAACACTAAATTCTCTCTGCTCTCCCAAAAAAAGTAAAGAATTACGTGAAAATAAAAAGAAAATAGATATTTTGAACCAAAACCTAAAGTTTCAATCTAAAACCAACCACTCTTGAATAATATTTATCTGGTATCAACTGCACAAAAGTTTACAGAATCCGAACTATCCTAGCCATGTTTGATATACCAAAGCCATCTCTATATTAAACGCTATAAGGTGTAACTTTTGGGACTTGAGCTTTTTGTTGTGTATACGCGTGTGAAATACCCAAACATCTGTCAATTGACTGTCAATCCTATGCCAAAGGTCCAAGGTTTGATTTTCCATGGCATTTTGGTGAATTTCATGAATTTCTCCGGTGTCGGAAGGGTTTACAGAGTTCACTCCTTAGCTGGCTTTATGTTGCTTTTCGCACTTTTGTTTTTATTTAGGCGGAATATTGTTGCTTTGACAATCGAATTCTAATGGACTCATTCTGTGTAGCGTTCATTTAGAATTCATATGTGTATGAGCTTTAAATACTGGTTATGTAACGACTTTTAGATTAAGATGCTTCAGCTTTCCTTACTTTCCGAATAGCAATGTAGCCAGAGAGAATATAGTGTCAAAACACTCCGCTCTCCACTTTTCGCCTGAAATAGAGGCGATGTGTGTTTGTCGATGGAAATCAAGGCTACGCTTTGTCTTACCGCAGTGGTGAAAAGAAAATAATTTAAAATGTACACATTCCAGAGTAGAATTGATGGTTATTTACAAAACTTTACATGTTGCAAATATTAACAAATGGACAAGACTTCAACGCGCGTATTAGAATTATTACAAAAAGCTATACAAAGTATTCTATAGCAAGATAAGATTGAACTAGCTAACTGAACTGAACTGTCGAACCTTTTAAATTTCAATTCCAAAATATATTGAAAAAATGAAAAATGACCTAAATTCTAATTTACATAGAAGAAATTCATGTTTAAAGAGAAGGTTTTCAAAAGAAAATACAAAAAACTATTTTCCTAATAAGCTTACAAATTTTTTCTCAATGGGATACCTTTACAAATATCTAACAGTTCTGCCAAGGCGTATAGGTTAGTATAGAAGTGCACTGAAGCTTGCTTATCTCGCCCCTATTATATGTGGAATGGCATACATATGAATATATGGAGATGGGATATATAAGGAGAGTGCGTAAGCAAATTTTGTAGGTCTCTAAGAATCAATTTAGTTAAAACTTGTCATGTTAATTGAACGTCATGGATCTAATATGTACTTTTTTGTTTTATACATCGATATTTTGCAACATACAATTAAGAAATCGAGACATTGCGTGTTGAATGGCAAAACTTAACGTCGCGCCTTGTCTTGCCAAGGCAGAAATATAACAATCATTTAAATATAATTACCTCGAGTGGGAATGGAACCTATAACCATCATGTATCAAGTAGACACTGGTCTACTGAGCTCTGATAGTCTCTAATCTCTTATGATTGTAAATAGAAGAGTAGAGATTCAAAATAAAAGGATAAAAAAGACTTTCTACAAATTAAAAGAACAGGTGTTTTTTTTAATTTGTAGAAAGTCTTCAAACACTTCGCAACAAATGCCTCAAAATTTAACACATATACGAACCTATTACCACCTACCTTACTAACCATTATAACCACTGTACCTACACAAGTATATTACGTGTCTAATCTAATAGATATATAATTAGTATCCGGAGCACGTATTAACGCTCACAATGAAATCGATTATTTGCAGTTGAAATTTCAATTATATTGTTATAATCAGTAGTAATGTCTGCTATATTATTATAGTGGATTAATCAATTTAAATGTCCCAATGGCTTTCGTGAAGGTATTGTTTTTAACAGGTAGAGAAAACCTAGTGTTAAGACACTCTGTTTTCTGCTTTTGCGTTTCTACGCCACTTTCCGCGATTACGTTAGACAGTATCTCATTGTGCTATTCCTGAAAATAGCAGAATAAGCAGACAGAACCCAGTGTCAAGACACTCCGTTCTGCATTTTTGTAGTAAGATAATCTCACTGTGCCAAGCTGGCCTCTACAAATGCTTTGTCGTATCAGCTATATAACGCCCACTGCTGGACATAAGCCTTGTCCAAGGATTTCCGCGAGGATCAGTTTTGCACCTCTTCCATTCAGTGGCTCCCGGATCTTGACCAGATCGTCGGTCCATTTGTTACGTGAGGTCTTCCGGTCCGTGGTCGCCATTCCAGACCCTTTCGCCCCACCCGCCATCGATTATTTTCGGTATCTGAATCGCCTACTGCCACTTTTTTTAGCAATTCATCGAGCAATGTCGGTACAAATCTACAACAGCTTATACAGCTATAAAAGCTAATATAATATACTTTAACAACAGAAAGAAAAAAGAAAATCATCGAAAATTAATAAACGCAAAAGTGAAAAGGAAGTATTTTTTAAAAAATCTAAAAAAAAATAATATTAAAAATAAGTTGCATCAGCATATAAAAATTTCGTTCTAACTTGATAGTGACGTATAGCTTAGCAGTCAGAGCGCTTGGATAGCTTCTAAGAGTCACGGGTTCGAATCCCGCTAAGATCAAAACTTATAAATGTTTTCCAAAAATGTTTTTCTTATCCTAAGCGCTATTAACAGTTTAATAATATAAAAAACAAACAACTAAAAATGCGTATTTAATGACGGAACTCAACGCCGCGCTTTATCTATATATAACTAATCAAACTCATCGCATTTACAAATACCATTGAACCACGACAGGTTTATACCTATTTACTAATACGTGAAGCAAAATCTTTGTACCCGTTTTCACAAAAATTATGCGGACAGAGGAGCATGAAACTTGGCACACTTATAGTTTATATAGCAAAGGAGGGCAGGGTGCTTTCCGCCCAAACTACTAACAAAGTCTTTTCAATGGCGCAACATAACACTGCATATTATCTTACTACCTCATCAAACTCACAATCAATCTTGTACCACTTTTAGGTACCACTGAACCACGACAGCTTTATACCTATATATTATAATAATTCCACGTGAGGCATGCTCAATCAAGAGACGCCACAATCTGTCTAATCGTTAATGCTGTAATTACGTTACATTGTTCCATGTTAATGAATTTCTGTAACGAGCGCCCATACAAAAGCTTGCTGTTCTGCCAACTATTTATATAATTAATGTTTTAAAAATCTAGTAGAAACTTCATGTCTTTTTAACCGATTTGAAAAAATGAATGAGGTTCTGAAGTAGTTGCGTTTAAATTTAGTTAACATTTGACAGTTACTGAGTTATTCGTAATAATGTTACTTTTTCTGGTAACAAGGCAAAGCGCGGCGCTGATTTCCGCCACTCAGCACGCAATGCCTCAAATTGGGAAAGTGGGGAACGGAAAGAAAACGGAGTGTCTTAACACTAAGTTCTCAGGTTCCCTCTGGCTACCCTGCTATATGCGGGATACAGCGTGAAGCTAAAAAAAATTTACTTTTTAGTGCGTTTCAGTTGTAGACACTTTTCTTTTTAATCGACTTCAAAGGTGCTTAGCTCGATTATATTAATGGGTGAACCGATTTTAATGATCCTTATATTATACCAATGCTTCTGATGTGTTCTTATTTATTTCTTAGTTAAGATCTGTCACGTAGTTTTAGAGATATTCGTAATAGTTTTACTTTTTAGTCCATTTTATTTGAAGTTGCTATTTTTTTGTTAAAATTTCAATTATTGAAGTGTTTATTTTTTAAATCTTTGTGAAACATATTTATTGAAAAAGCGGCACTAAAAAAAGACAAACTCATGTTCTGTAGGAAAGAGTAAGATGGTATTGGATACATTACGCAATTTTGAGAACTGCTCAATGTAGGTAATTTTCATCAACCTAAAATACAAAAGAATCTATGATAAATATAAAAATGTTTGTAATTTACGACAAGTAGATAACGTAAAGTGAAGACCATAGTGGCGTAGTGGGACCGCCTTTAACTATAAACGTGATTGGTTATGGATTTCATTTCCATTCGGGGAAAAAATTATTATGATTTTTTCGCATACACAAAGTGATTGAGCTTCACAAATCAACACGCAATATTTCAATTTTGGATGGAAATTGGAAAACAAAGTGTCTCGACACTAGGCTCTCTGACTATCCTACTATCTATTCAAAATCGTCAAGCATCAAACATAGTGACGTATCACTAAAATCACCCCCAAAGATAGCTTATTAGTGAAAACTTGAAAAGATGCATTTTCTGGTACGCATGCGTTATCCGCTGTACAGCCAACGACCTTCTTACATCCTAACTGCGATCAAATTTCGATCTTAGCATGTAACGAAATGAATCCTTTTAGCGATGGTTTGGACTCTCTTGTTAGACAGCCAGTACTACGCCGCTAGCCATACTGTGCGCACGTATCCGACGTACAAAATTATATGTGACTGCCAAAGTTTATAACTTCACGTGTTCTTGTTGTGGATGTCTAATGGATATTTAGTGTTTGGAATTTGTTTGGAATGTGATAAGGTAGGTGTAGGTTTGAGTCCCGTGCTGTGTATTTTTTTTATTATATTGGGTTAATAAAATATTATTATATTTATTATTCATTGTGAGGAACGGATATGTTAGAAGAGAACGGAGTGTCTTAACACTAGGTTCTCTGGTCCCCTCTGTCTACCCTGCTATATGTGGGATACAGTGTGAAGATAAAAATTAATAGTTCTTATTTTTTTTTAATTAAAATTTAGAATATACTAGATGTTTTTTTTGTTAGTAGACAAAGTGCGGCGTTGAGTCCCGCTATTTAACTTGCATTGTTTCAAATTCGGACGGAAAGCGGCGAGCGGAGTGTCTTAACACTAGGTTTTTTCTGACTATACTGTTATTCGGGATAAAACGTGAAGCTTACCCTTATTGTTGTTTTATGAAAAAAAAAAAAACTTTTTTTATAAATTATAGTCTAACCTATTCTAATGTATAAGCTGTATTAGTGAAAAATTTCATCTAGATTTGTTTAGTAGTTTTTGCGTGAAAAAGTAACAAACATTCATCCATCCTCATACACTGTCATATTTATAATATTATTAGAATTAATTGATTATTATTGGTTTAGTATAACAATGCTTTGTATTCAAGGATTATCAAGGGTGATGAAAAGCTTTAAGCTTTCTAAAAAATATTATTCCGCTGTATGAAAATTTATGAAATTAAAAATTAATCAAAGGAAATTTATTATATAGTTACAATAAGGGGAATAAATAGGTTTTTGAAGGGTCGGCAACGCGTAAGTGATGCCCCTGGTGTTGCAAGCGTCCATAGGCCACGGTAACCACTTACCATCAGGTGGGCCGTGTGCCTTGTTGCCACCGTCGTGGTATAAAAAAAAAAGAAAAAAAAAAATTTCCATTGATTAATTTTGACATGTTAACAACGCGTTGTCTTTGTATATGTTACTTTATATAAACATGGATGTCAAACCATGGTAGTGTGTGTAACATTTATTTTATTAATTTAATATACTTTTTATGCGATATTTTTTAAAAATGTAACCATTCTGTACTCCTTCTCCATATTAACTATAAGTGTGCCAAGTTTCATGCTCCTCCGTCCGCATAATTTTCGTAAAAAAGGGGTTTATATATCAATATCGAAGTTATATTTTGTTCAAACATTATAAAGGCTTTCTGGCCCGTTGGAAGCACCATAATTAAAGAACGGAATTGAACTGAAATATTTTTAATTTCTATATAATCTATATATATATACGTGAAGCAAAAACTTTATAACCCCTTTTACGAAAATTAAGCAAGCGGAGGAGCATGAAACTTGGCACACTTATAGTTTATATAGATATGTGATGTGATATGACATGTGGTCCCATTTGAACCAATAGTATTTGAGTTATTTGTAATATTTTTTTTAGCCTCAAAGACAATCAAAAAGTTTTTTTTTTTTAAATTAATTATCTATATATAAATACATGAAGAAAAAACTTTGGATCCCTTTTTACAATAATTACGCGGACGGAGGAGCAGGAAAATTGGCACACTTATAGTTTATATAGAGAAGGAGTGCAGAATGCCAATATTTTTTTTAAAATATTGCTTAAAAAGTATATTAAATTAATAAAATAAATGTTACATTACACACGCTACCATGGTTTGACATCGATGTTTATATAAAGTGACATATACATTAATAGACAACGCGTTGTTAACGCTTCAACGGGAACTCTAGTATAAATAATAATAAATAGAAAATACTTATAGAAATATTTTATATATACCTATATATATACATAATATTATATAAATGATACATACATACATATTTCATATTCTACGCGTTACGTCTCATATATTTTGGGGCGTGCTTTTAATGTTTTACTCCTCCCTCAAAAGCTCCTCCCTTAGAAAAAAATATAACCTAAGAAAAATATATTCTATCAGCTTCGCACTTTTTTTTAATTGGGTAGTCAGAGAGAACGTAGTGAGATAACACTCCGTTCTTTATTTTCTGCTTGAAATTCGGACATTGCGTATTAAGTGGCGGAACTCTACGCTGTAAATATATATTTGGACCTATTTTCAATAATTTTAATGTCACAAAAATTTATGAGGATGATTGGATCTTTTTGTTTTCTTTTTTCACGTAAAAATTACTGAACCGATGTAGATGAAACTTTACAGTAATGCAGTCTGATTTTATACAGTTGATTGTGGGTTCAATCTCTATTAGGGGTATGATTATATTTAATTTACCTCATTTCTCGATTCTGGCAAGACAAAGGAAATCATTGAGTTCCACCACTAAATACGCATACATACATAGCTTCACTGTATCCCGCATATAGCAGGGTAGGCAGAGGTGAATCTAGTGTTAAGACACTCCGTTCCCCACTTTCCGCCGAATTGAGGCATTGCGTGCTGAGTGGCGGAACTCAACGCCGCGCTTTGCCTTGTTACCAAGCCCAGGAAATAAAAAAATCCATTTCCTAGAGTGGGAATCGAAACCACAACCTGTCGCGTTTACAGTCGCACGCTTGTGCCCCTGCACCACGACAGGCACTAAAAACGCAATATCTTGAATTTAGTCTGAAAGTGGAGCACGGAGTGAATTGACACCAAGTATATTTAAAGCTAAAATATAGGAAGAGAAAGCAGAAGCTGATATCCAATATATAAATATTATACATACGTACATAAGTAAGGGAACGTCAAATCCAGTATCGTTCGTACAACAATAATACAATAGTCGCATGTGGCGCTATACAAGATTGATTGAAATACGGAACCGATTAATTTTAGCATGCGTGTTAGAGAATATTCTATATCTTATAGTTTTAGGATTTATATAGGAATTAATAGTAAAACAGATGAGTTTGAGAGGATGAGTGATGAAAGAATGGTGAGAAAGATATATGGAGCAAAGGTGGGGCAGCAAGAGAGCTAGGGGGAGATCTTCGAGAACACAGTATCAATGATACTGGAGGAAGGCCGCGTAAAAAGCATGAGGACCCCCCGGAGGGCATATATGAAGAGATTAATGACCGTGAGCGAGGCGAAAGAGGTATGCAGAGATCGTAGCGTTTGGCGCTCCGTACTCTCTAACTACCCCGCTAGGGATCAAAAATACTCTGCTAAGCTTCTATCATATTTATTTATTAGTAAGTAAGTAGTAAAACACGCTTCATGCTTTATCACGCACAGCATACCCTGCTGTGCGTTCAGAGGGAACTAGTGTCAAGACACTCCGTTCTTTTTCCGCCTGAATTGAGACGTTGTATGTTAAGTGGCGGAATTTATCGCCATGTTTTGTTTTATCATTCCCCTGAGTGGGAGTCGAATTCATAAACAACCGAGTTTACTGTCAGACGATGTTCCACTGTGCCTTAACACATGGTGTATGAATATAGGAAGTAAAAATAGGAATATAGTTAAAAATTTGTGGCATAGAATCTTGAATTGAATTTAAAGCTTGAATGTTGGACTATAATTTTAATTAAAATATGTTCTTAAAAAGAGACTTTTTTATGGCGATTAATAAATTAAACTCTTTAATTTGATACCAATATGGGTAGATGCTTTTTATTTTAGCTTTACGCTGTATGCCACATATAGCAGGGTAGGCAGAGGGAACTTGAGAACCTAGTGTTAAGACACTCCGTTCTCTCTCAACAATTCCGTTACCCACTTTCCGCCGGATTGAGGTATTGCGTGTTGAGTGGCGGAACTCAACGCCGCGTTTTGCCTTGTTACCAAACCCAGGAAATGAAAATACACATAAAATAAACATTTACATTTCCTGGAGTGGGAATTGAACCACAACCTGTCGCGTTTACAGTCACACGCCTGTGCACCACGACATGCGTCTTATTATATAGACGGTTTAACGATTTTTTGTAAGAAGACCAGACTGCTCAATTTTTTTTTTTAGCTTAACGCATAGTAGGGTGGTTTTTTAGTATTTATTTTTACAATAATTAAGAATTTCAACAAAAAGAAAACTGACTGCATATCAAATGCACTAAAAAATGACATTATTAAAACGAACTTAAAAAAATCTCATCAGATCTTAACTAAATTTAAATAGGACATTAGAAACACTGGCTATCATATAAAAAAGAATCATCAAAATTGATTCATCCAGTAAATAGTTATCCGTGTCACACACATAAAAAAATCAACGAATTGAAATCACAAAGAACTCTTTTTTTGAAGTCAGATAAAATAAACATCAATAATATCACAGGCGTATATCATCATACATTACTATGACTGCAATAGTTGCAGCTACAAATCAGAATTGGGAAATATTTTGATTTAAAATATTTGTTTTATTTTAACTTTCCACCTCTTAGATAGACATACATAGTGTTACGTATCGCCACCATACTCGTACAGTGCCTCAAGTTCAAGCGTAAAACGCAGAACGGAGTGTCTTATCACTAGGTTCTCTTTAACTATCCTGCCATGCAGGAAGAAAGCATGATGCACATAAGTCAATAACATTTCCCCCAGTTCATTAGCAGTTAATTAATCTACATTAGTTAGTAATTAACATAACTCTAGTGTAAGCGTGTGTGCTTTCTAGAATTAAGATGATCTAGAAACACGAGTTGAAACCTTAGTACAAATATTGCTTGGTTTAAATTTATGGTTTTCTGTATAGCAGAATATGTTTTTTTTTAATTTATCCTCCTACTAACCAACTTCAATAAAGAAAAAATAGTTCGTTCTTCGTTTTTCAATCAATTTAAAGACATTTCACGCTGTATGGCGGAACTCAACGCCGTATTGAGTTCCACCACTATCATTATTCGCCTATGTGAGAATTGAACCCATAACTATTTACTTTTGCTGTCAGATTGTAATAAAATAAAACTTCTTGTTATCTGGAAACTTTCGACTAAGTATGGAGAGGAAAGCGTTTTTTTTTTTCAAAATATCTTTTCACGTTGTATCCCGCATATAACAGGGTAGGCAGAGGGAACTTGTGTTGTGAAATTAGTATTAAGACACTCCGTTCTCCACTTTCAAAATATCAAATAACTCATTTTAGAAGAAATTTCAACCAGGAAAGAAGATTTTCCAGATTTATATTGTAATAAAACCAAATTGATTTAAAAAATTATTGGTTTAAAATAGTAGAAAGATAGACAGTTCATTGAAATCGAATTAAAATTGTTATCGAAAGCTTCAAATCAAGAACATGTGTTAAAGACGAATGCCTGTCGTGGCGCAGAGGCACAAGCGTGCGACTATAAACGAGATAGGTTGTGGGTTTAATTCCCACTCCAGGAAGTGTAAAAGTTTATTATTATTTTATTTCATTTCCTGGGTTTGGTAACAATGTACAACGCGGCGTTGAGTTCTGCCACTCAGCACGCAATGCCTCAATTCTTCGAAAAGTGGAGAACGGGGTTTCGTAACACTAGGTTCTCAGGTTCCCTCAGCCTACACTACTATATGCGGGATACAGCGTGAAGCTAAAAAAAATATTAAGAAGTAAATAATCAACGATTTGAACTCACGTGTGTTATAAATATGTAGGAACACCATAAACATACATATATTACATTTACGACATAAAATACAAACATATCTTTTTTTAAGCTACAATGCATTTTCTATCAAAAAAAAACAAATTATGTTTTTACAAATATTTAAAATAACTTATATTATAGTTAAGTATTTTCATTTCCTGGGTTTGGTAACCAGGCAAAGCGCAGCGTTGAGTTCCGCCTCTCAGCACGCAACGCCTCAATTCGGCGGAAAGTGGAGAACGGAGTGTCTTAACACTAAGTTCTCGTGTTCTCTCTGCCTACCCTGCTATTTGTAAGAAAAAACTTATATTATGCCTTAAAATTATTACAAATTGTGCCTTTTAAAACAATTCTTTTCACATAGATCACGTATAGAGGACAGCCGTTTTCTTTTTGCTTATGTTTTAAGTTCATATTGCACTACGTCATTGCACATCGTAGTCACAAAAAATGAGCTTTCATCGGAGCTCTGAAACCCTACAATATGTCAAGCACTCTGCCTGTAATTATTACTTTGTACTGAGAGTAGTATCAGAACTGCATAATACAGGTAGGTGACCAGTTAAGACTGTTGGTGATGTAAGATTAACGATAATTGATTTTCTTTTTAACCGACTTCAAAAAAAGAGGAAGTTATCAATTCGATTGTATTTTTTATGTGTGTTACTGCATAACTTTTAATGGGTGAATCTATTTAGATGATTTTTTTTAATATGATAACTAGTGCTTTTTTGTGCATTTTGGTCAGTGTTAGTGCGGTTTCGGTGGTCATTCATGTCGGTTCTTTTTTTGCTAGTCTTAATTATATTTTGTAGCCTTAAGCATATAAAGATTTTGATGTAGCTCGATAAAAACGTATGGCTTAATTAAGCCATACATTTTTATCGAGCTACATACTAGCTACAGCCGAGCAAAGCCAAAGCGTACCTACTACATACGAGCTACAGGTCAAATTCCAATGTAGCTAATTAGCTAGAATATTGGTGCAGATTCAAAGCTGCGTTTAAATTTTTATATAATCCTAATATTTTTTTAATTCAACTTTAGTATTAATACTAATACATTTTTTTTCATTTCCTTGTTGAGTTTCCACAAAAATAACCTAGATTCAATGTCTTGAATCTAGGTTTCGTCCTTCTTCGTTCTCCTCTTTCCACCTGAATTAGAGACATCGCGTGCTAAGTGGCGGAACTCAACGGTGGATTTTGTCTTACCAGAGCTACAATAAAAATATTTTACATATAATCATTGCCCTGATTGGGAATCGAACTTGGACAAAAAAATATCATATTATATTCTGCCATTTATTTTAAAATGAATCGCTTCATTCTACAACTTGGGCCAATCCAACAAAATACACTTTACTACTTTTAATTCGAAACTTATATAAATATTCAACTCAATTCCAACTACAATAAGACAGACTCAATTTTGAGTCATTCATAGTCGTTTGTTTTAAACCTATTTGAATAAAACGCTGCATAGATCGAAATAATTTATTAAAATAAATACTTGCAAAGTGATTTTAAAGAGACTAAATGGAATTGAACTATGAATTATTAATTGGCCAAGTTCTGAATATATATGACTTTGTTAGAGATGACACTTCGTCAATAAGTCAAAGTGAATAGTTTTAATAGCTTTAGGAGATGAATGCCGAAAGTCTAAGGCTTGTATTTGTTTAATATAGCTTGCCTAAAATAATTTGTTACGGTAGTACTACGCTTTTCTAGTGTCAAGACACTCCGTTCTTTATTTTCTGCCAGAAATCAAAGGTGCGCTGTTTCTTACTACAGCGGGAAATAATTTTATACTTAATATTTACGGATATATTTTTACTTATATATATATATATATATATATATATATATAATATGTAACTTATAAATTCAAACATTTTCTCCCATAGCATAGTCCGTTTCTTGTAACCATTCTCTACCAGAAATTGATACATTGAATAATATGTGGTGTGGGTTTATCTCGACTTTTCAGACTAGACTTTGTTATAGATGACATGTCGTCAATAAGTCAAAGTGAATATTTTAATAGTTTTAAGATATGAATGCAGAAATTAAAAGCCTTGTATCTGTTTATAAATTCTATAAAGTTCAGCCTCGGTTGACCTTCGAGAACACAGTATGTATTATACTGTAGGAAGGACACGTAAAAACCATGAGGACCCCCGGAGGTATGCATGAAGAGGTTAATGACTGTGGATGAGGCGAAAGAGGCGAAAGAGGCAGGGACCGTAGCGTTTAATGATTCTCTCTGACTTTTTTTTTTATTGATAACGGACGGCAAACGAGCAGAAGGA
>JAKGSA010001915.1:1755-31603 GCA_033558755.1 Philaethria dido | reverse complement strand
TTTCAAACGGGAGATTACAAGTAAAACCTAGTTATACAATATGACAGATTCATATTCCAACAATACTAACATAACGCAAACTACAGGAACAATTTCGATTTATCTCAACCAACTTTAAATAAGACACGTTTCAAATAAAATAGCTATGTTGATAACTACAGCCAACAGTGAAAGGATAAACGAAACCGACTAGAAAGCTCATTTTGCACAGGATATATCGCGTTATACAATATGTAATATATTTTGTACTATACGAGTGAAATACATAGCTACTTTACTTCTATTCTAGATTTTACTATTACTACTTCTTTGGATTTTATTCTATTCTTTATTTTATTTATGTTCTTACACGTGGTGCAGAGGCACAAGCGTAAACGCAACAGGTTGTGGGTTCGATTCCCACTCCAAGAAATGGAAGCGTCCACCAGATGAAATAGACATCCGCCTCGACCGAATACGGCTGCACATAGTCAAGGTCCCCTCATTGCAGTGCAACCTTTCTGGACCCAATTATAATGGGTATTCAACAAAAGGGTCTCATAGAATTCTGTTATGCCTCATAGAGGCCTGTCGTGGCGCAAAGGCACAAGCATGCGACTGCAAACATGACAGGTTGTGGGTTCGATATTCACCTCAGGAAATAAAAATATTAAAATAATATTTAGTATATTCATTTCCTAGCTCAAGGCAAAAGCGCGGCGTTGAGTTCCGCCACTCAGTACGCAGTTCCTCGATTCGGCGGAAAGTGGGGAATGGAAATGCTAAAACAGAACCCTCTGCTACCCTGCAATGTGCGTGATACAGCGTGAAGAATCCTGTTGGGCGAACGGAGTGTCTTGACACTACGTACTCTCTGACTACTCTGCTATGCAGGATGAAGTGAAGCGTGCTTTGCGTGAAACTTTAGCCATATTTTTATATTATTATAGAGAAACTTACTTAACCTAATCTAACGCTTACCGAATATCTTCAAGTAAGAAACAAGTACTTTGTTAAGAGCTTTTATTGAAACTAGTTTACTCCATTAATTAAATTACTTCAGCAACTGTTGTAGTCTATAGTTATAATGAGCTTTATTGCATCACATAACTGTCCTGTATATAAATGTAAATTTCTGTGAAATGAAAAATCCGAGACATAAGTAAAAATAGTTCTTTTTTTGTGTTTTCGGAAATGCATATAGGAATATAGGTTAGGTAAGAATATATTCATCATTTTCAGCCATGTAAGAAATATCGTTCTAGATGGTTTGTGTATCTAATTGATCGATAGAATAAAATAATAGAAACATAGCGCGGCGTTGAGTTCCGCCACTCAGCACGCAATGTCTCAATTCGGCGGAAAGTGGGGAACGGAATTATTAATAGAACGGAGTGTCTTGCCACTAGGGAGCCACTTCGGGAGAAAGCTAAAATTCTATCAATCGCTTGACTTATTGACAGGTAAATAAATAATTTAATGAATACCGTCCTTTGTTTAACCAGACCGAACATAGAAATTTTCACTAAATGGGAATCGAATCTTTAACCACCGTACAGTACAAGTTGTAACTATCATAACTCATAGTGTAGCTTAAATCTTCAAACATTTCTTTATTACAATGAAGATAGCAGAAATAGCTTTTCAGGTGGAATATAGAATAGAAGATGAGAACGGTCTGACTATTTCGGAGGTGGCATTAAAAATTTAAATGCATTCTACATTAAGTCACGTCTGTGTTAGAGGTCTACGTTTTTATTTAATTGTTAGCCAATTAAATTACTATTGTTATATAATATCGCCTGTCGTGGCGCAGAGGGACAAACGTGCGACTGTAAACGCAGCAGGTTGTGGATTCGATTCCCACTCCAGGAAATGTAAAGTTGCGTATTTTTATTTCCTGAACTAGGTAACAAGGCAAAGCGCGGCGTTGAATTCCACCACTCAGCATGCAATGCCTCAATTCGGCGGAAAGTGGGAAACGGAATTGCTGAAAGAGAACGGAGTGTCTTAACACTAGGTTCTCTGGTTCCTTCTGCCTACCCTGCTATATGCGGGATACAGCGTGAAGTTATATAATAGCTTTATCCTTCATCCAAGGTAGTCAGATAGAACTCATTGTCAAGACGTTCCGATTGCCACTTTACGTCGAAATTCGATACATTGCGTGTTGAGTGGCGGAATTCAATGCCGCACTTTGTCTTATGACAGCATGTACAATGAAAATAATTATTTAAAAATAATATAATCATGAGTAGACATCGAACCCACAACCAAGAGCCTTTACAGTTAGACTCTGTTCTATTGTACTAGGATAGCATTTGCCTGTCAAATAAGTTCCACGTTTCCTTTGCTGCAAATTGAAAAAGTGGGCGTCGCACGGCTGAAACGACGACGACGACTATTATTTTTAGACAAAAAATGTAAAAAGTGTTTTGGTAACAATTCGCAAAGGATTTTCATGTAGTCATTTCAATTAATAATTGTTATTGTTGCGTTTGTATCTTACACCTGTGCGCTTCCTGGCAGAGTAGGAACTCTGCCATGATAAAGTCTTCACCATCTTCTTTTACCGTCACTCCTGCAGTGCAACCCGTTCTTCTTTGTTCTTTTAGCATCACACTTCCTTTCGTTTCCTGCTCAAATTAAAAATATATGGAAATACATAAAAAACATATCGCATAACTTTTATTTCTGAGTACACATACTATAATACAGTCGAATTGAGAACCTTCTTTATTATTTCAAGTTGGATAAAACTTGTACATACAAATTGACTTATCAACCTATTCACGCCTACAGATATATCCACATAGATTTCTACGTACTTAGCTTCCAGGTATCTGATCTCTTTGATGTGTTAACATTTCTCATTTGAATTGAGATCGGTTCTCAGAACTATGTGTGGGCTGGTCGTCTAATGTTGTGACTACTATTAATGTCATATTGGTTCACGTGAGATTTATCCGACTGTACACAAGATAGTTCTGTGTTTGATTCTCAATTAGAGGAACGTTAAAATTATTAAAATCATTTATAATACCGAATATCTCTTAAATAGTCATAAAATAGAGAACGCTTGTCTATTGTCAACGCTCACGTTCACGCTTACATAAATACATACATAGTTTCACGCTGTATCCCGCATATAGCAGGGTAGGCAGAGGGAACCTAGTGTTAAAACACTCCGTTCTCTACTATCCACCAAATTGGGACATTGCGTACAGAGTGGCGGAACTCAACGCCCCTTTTGCCTTGTTACCAAACCCAGGAAATGAAAAATTCCATTTCCTGGAGTAGGAGTCGAACACACAACCTGTCGCGGTTACAGTTGTATACTTGTGTCTCTGCGCCACGACAGGCGTTACGACGACGCTCACGCTTTATGTTGAATAGCTGGCTTGTAGAGAGAGCTAATATCAAGACACCACTTTCCATCCAAATTCGAAACATTGTACATTAAATGGTAACCAACGTCGGCCTTATCTTATTGAAGTAGAAAAATGAAAAAAATTTAAATATGTTCATTTTCGATTGGGAATTGAATCTACAATTGTCATGAAATTATTGTGTTTAGAGCGATACGCAATATCTTGACTAAGCCATATCTAATTAAATATCCTTTATAGCAGAGGTAAGCCACCTTTTTTAGCAATGCAAACTTTGATAATTTTTCTGTGAGCTAAAATCAAACTTCTTAATAATATTTAAAATTATATTCACATTAAAGATTAGATAAATTATGAAAAAAAAAACGTATCGATTACGGTAGTATCTATAATATAAAAGAAACATTAGGACCGCAAAAAATTACTAAGCAGACCACGAGTTGCTAACCTCTGCCTTATAGAATAATTGATGCGTAAAAGCTATACTATGTAACTTGACATGTTTAGTGGTTCGGACACCTTGGTGTTTGAGAACTGGGCAAAGTTTAGATAACTCAAGCGTAAATTATGGGGAGAAGTATGTTCAAAAGGCGTAATAGTTCGAGTTAGGGTTAGTTACCACCCTTCATAACTAATTGCTGTGACTACGACCGCGGCATGTTTGAAAGATGAACTACTAAACTTTTGTAGTTCATATTGTCTTTCATTCGATAACGTATATATATGTATATATATGTAAAAAGGCAGCTTCACGCTTTATCACGCAAAACAGGGTAGATAGAGAAACTAGTGTCAAGACACTCTGCTCGCCACTTTGCGCCCGAATTTGAGACAGCGTGTTGAGTAGCGTAACTCAACGCCGCGCTGTCTCACCAGAAATTCATGCACGCACCTTTAGAATTATAGAGACCTAGTCAAAAAATCATGATTTTGATTTTTTGCAGCGAATCGATTTAAGACAATGATCTTTATCGAATTTGCTTAAAACAAGAATATATTAGAATATATAATAATAAAAAAAACAGTTCTTTTCAAAAACTTAAACGTACAGATCTATATTGACGTTTCACAAAAATTGTTATTTTTAAAAAAAGTCACTATAATTCTGAAGGTTTGATATTGTTTCTTTTTTTGTGGCGGAGTTTACGATTTCCGCTCCAATAATATTTATCTATATGGTTAAAAAGAAATAGGAATTTCAATCCCTAAAAATTCTATTTTCATTCAATACTGCAGGAATTAGGGGTGAATTAATTTTGATGATTATTTTTTTACACGATAGTTAGCGCTTCCAAAGTGGTTCATTTAAATTTAGCTAAGATCGGAAGTTTGTGAGTTATTTGTAATAATTGTACTTTTTGTGTCTTTTCTTTAAAGTCGATTTTTGTTTTGCATTAAAATTTTAATCATACAATTTATAGTCCAAGTAAACAATCAACAGCCACAGAATACAGCCAGTAATCTTATATATATGTATAACAGACTATATAAAAATTATACTATATAAATATTTTAAGCTGACACCCAAACTTGTTAAAAGCTTCTCAAACACGATTAACTGAAGTTTTATGATGTCATACAGTTTTAAGATACCTGTAGCAGTCTGAGATTACGTTTAATGAATAATTTATATATAGAGTCCATTTAAAATAAGTTAAGAGAAAATGATGTAGTTTTTGAAAAAAACGGTCTTTTCTCTCTGTTCTTTTATCAGCTGATTCTATTGTCTACGATCACGATGATATCTTAAATGACTGGGAGTTGCGCAATATTTTTGCATATATATTTTTACTGAATGAACCAATGTTGAAGATTTTTTTTTATATGATAACTAGTGCTTCTGACGTGGTGCCACTTAAATTCAGATAAGATCTAACTAGTAGTTATTGAGTTAGTCGTAATATTTTTTTTTTTAGTTTTTTTTAACTTCACGCTATATCCCGCATATAGCAGGGTAGGCAGAGGGAACCTGAGAACCTAGTGTTAAGACACTCCGTCCTCTCACAACAAATCCGTTCCCCACTTTCCACGAAATTGAGGCAATGCGTGTAGAGTGGCGGAACTCAACGCCGCGTTTTACCTTGTTACCAAACCCAGGAAATGAAAATACTAACATTTCCTGGAGTGAGAATCGAACCCACAACCTGTCGTGTTTACAGTTGCACGCTTGTGCCACTGCGTCACGACAGGCGTTTATTTATTTATGTATTCTTTTTATTTGAAATCGATATTATTTTTCTATTAATAACTATATCATTTCCTTAGTTTACACTAACATACACCTAATCTAAAGTAACATCTGGTCACCAACATAAACTAACCTCACTTGAAATCATCTAGCAATATATTCACGCTAATAGACACCTGTACAGTTTATATAAATTGAAATTCCAGAGCGTGGCGCGTGCGGCCTCTCATTACCGTTACCATACCAGCCAGTAAACAATATCTAGTTCCGACATGACACTGTGTTGCCCCTACTAATGTTAAATTTTATTATATTTTTTAAGTGAAAACTTTTTTGTATGTCAAAATCTAGTTATAACCTAACGATATTATAGCATTGTTCGAAAAACCAGCTACCCTCTTTATCTCGCATAGCAGGGTAGGCAGAGGGAAACTAGTGTTAAGACACTCCGCCACTTTCCGCCGGAAAAGATATTGCGTGTTATGTAATGGGTGGCCGCTCTTCGTTGTACCATAGTGAGAAATGAAAATAATTTGAATATCATTCCCCGAGTGGAAACGAAACCCACAACCAATCGCGTTTACAATCAGATGTTGGCCCCCTGCGCCACGATGGTTTCATCTAGAAATAAAATTAAAAAAAATCTTTTAAAGTTGCTAAAGAAGTAAAAACGAGGAAAGTGGAAAATGAAGTGATACAAGTACAGCTATGAAAAAATTGTGAAAATAAGAAAACATTAATTTGACTATCTTCTTTACTTTAAATAATTCATTTTCCTCCCTCTGGTAACAAGGCAAAGCGTTGAGTTCCGCTACTCAGCACGCAAAACCTCCATTCAGCGGAAAGTGAGGAACGGAAATCTTAAGAGAACGGAGTGTCTTAACACTAGCCTACCCTGCTATGTGCGGGCTATAACGGAAGTTAAAAAAAAATATATAAATAAAATTTTTATAGTAAATACAGATAGTAGTGGTGATCACGCGTCACTAACAATGAAGAGGGTAGCTCGACACATGTCTGTTCCAGCGCAGTGTAACCTTAATTAAAGGTCGTTTCATTCCGACTGCGCAGGAACCTCCTGCAATATATTTTTAATTAATTAATATTTCGCACTCTCTGTGGTAATTTGTCTGTGTTAATTGAAGATTGTATGGATTTCGTTATGTTGATATGGTGATACGGTTATTTATTATATATAGAGGATAGTTATAGAGGATTATTAATCTTTTAGTTATGTATAGAGGAAATGCGCGGCGTTGAGTTCCGCAGTTTCGCCATTTAACTCACAATGTATTAGGGTGGAAGGCGAAGTACGGATTGTATTGATTCTAGGTTATCTCTGCCATGTGGTAGAAAGGCGTGAAGCCGAAAAGGAAGTGAATAAATACCACTTTAAATAATTAAAAAAATATATTTATTACGAATAACTCAGAAACTCGTCATATCTTAATTAAATTTAAACGGGACCACATCAGAAGCTTCACCTTTAAGTTATGCCCTCACACATAGAAAATACAGTTGAATTGACACCTCTTCCTTTTTAAATCGGTTAGAATATTAAAATAAGGTCATTATTTGAAAAAATATATATGACCGAGCATATTTTTTGATTTCACTTGAATAAATTCTTTTCTAATTATATGCACAAATTTATTATATATTTGACCTTTTCTTTCTTCTATGAACTGTGATAAGAAAGAAAAGGATACCATTAGTTTCACAATTACGTACGTCGAAAATTCTGAAGTAATGAAGGATTTGAATTGGGAAGTGAGCGAAAGTTATATCATTAACGATATATGAATATATGACAAATTATTAATATATGTTTTTGTGAGCTCCTCTCAGCCTCTCAGAGAAATTATTATTTTTATATATTTCACCAACCTCCAAACAAGGAGGTTTTAAATTCGACTGTATTTTTTGACTGTAAACGACAACTTTTTGAACTTTTTGAAAAAAAAGAAAAAAAGACATAAAATTATGTAAATTTTTAATAAGATTCCGCTTTAATTGTTTTTTTTTACAAAATGGAGTTGTCTCACTTTCAAAATGTCCGGAAGCAAGTGACGAACGGAGTGTCTTGACACTAGGTTCTCTCCGACTATCCTGCTGTGTCGAATAAAGCATAAAGCTGTTTTTTTCTTATATTGATATCTATTAGAACTAGTGTCCCCGTTAACGCGCTAACAATGAGTTATCTTTAGCAATGTATGTATATGTCACTTTATATAAACATGGACGTTAAATCATGATAGTGTGTGTAACATTTTTTTTATTAATTTAATATACTTTTTTGCATTATTTAAAAAAAATATATTAATGGCAAAGCGTGGCGTTGAGTTCCGCCACTCAGATCGCAATGCCTCAATTCTGCGGATTTGGGGAACGGAGTGTCTTAGCGGTAGGTCCCCTCTGCCTACCCTACGTATGTACGTATATTAACATTATGCACTTCTTCTCTATATAAACTATAATTGTGCCATATTCCACCGTCCGCGTAATTTTCGTACAAAGTGATTGCTTCACGTATTTATATATAGATTATTCGTATGAAAATAACAACCCAATAAATAAATATCTTTCCAATAGATAGAATTTTTATTAATATTCATTTTAGCACAATTTTAAAGTTTTCAAACTAGAAATTCTAACAACTAGCTAGCCAACTGAAAACTAAAAGAACAGAAGAAAAGTGTATGTCAAATAAAAATTAAATTATAACACGCCAGTTTGCATCAGTAATAAAACTTTCAAGTGTCAAAAGTTTCGAGACGTTTTCGTTCTTGACTCAAAGCAACTTCGGCATATTCCATATATTCAGTTTCAGTTCGCAAAGTTGGCCTCGTTCTTCAATTTGGTTTTGCGGATAGATTTTTTTTATTGAAACGCCTGTCGTGGCGCAGAGGCACATGTCTGCGACTGTAAACGCGACAGGTTGTAGGTTGGATTCCCACTCCAGGAAATAGAATATTTCATTTCCTGGGTTTGGTAACAAGGCAAAGCGCGACGTTGAGTTCCGCCACTCAGCAATTTGGTGGAAAGTGGGGAACGGAGTGTCTTAACACTAGGTTTCCACCAGGTAGTGGGAACCTTGTGTTATACCATGCTATATGCGGGATACAGCGTGAAGCTATGTATGTATGTATTTTTTTATTTATTAATTAATATAATTTGTATGGATGACGAGGAAAGTGTCCGAAGACATGTGAGGATTTTGGTATAGACTCTTCTTAGGTACTGACTCTTTCTAGTGACTGATTCCTCCTTGAATATGTTTTTTTTTATGATTGATAGGCTAACATTTGACCGCATCAAGCCTGATGGTAAGCATTAATGAAGTCTACGATGATGCACGTTCGCCTAGAATAAACCTATTGACTCTTGATTTGAAGACCGCCAAATTGTATGACTTAGCTTCGCAGTGCGAATAAAGAATGTAGACTCAAACCGCTTTGTCCGTACATAAGGAATATTGACCATCTACGGATGGCGTGACGCAGTTTTCCTTGAAGTCCGGTAGTGAAATTTGTAGTTTCAAACTTTATGCCTCATAACAGGGTAGGCAGAGAGATTCTAGTGTAAAGGCTCTCTAAATTCTACTAGAATGTTGAGTGATTACACTCAACGTCGAACTTTGTCACACCAAAGCGGAGAAATGAGGACAAATTATAAACAATTTTTTCCCCAAGTAAGTGTTGAACCCATAACTATCGCGCTAGTTGTTCTACTGTACCACGATGGCCATTCTTCTGGAAAAAATGTATTTGAACATTTACAATTAATTTAATACAATACACACTAAGATTTCCCCTTTATTTCAAAAGTTATGATTGGGTCCACCATTACGATTCATTTAATTTGTTTTTCTTTTGTCATAGACAGTTGCAACTAAAGAAAAAGTTGAATTTGCCAAAATATTTTGTTTACGAAAGCCAAAACACGGAATGACTTTTCATTTAAAAAGTAACGCCCGAACTTCCCGGCAGGTATGTAAAAAATAAAATTAATCCAGTTTTTTCAAGTAATTGGGATTTTGTAAATGTTAGGAACTGTTCTGCTGAAACTTAATTTAACTGTGACTGAAAAAAATAAAGGTTAAAATGTCATTTGCAGGGTTTTTTAAATTAGTTTTGTTATCATCATGTATCTTGAATCTCCTGAATTTTTTTACGTAGACGGAGAGAACTACCCTTTAAAGAGAATCAGCACGCAAGGCCTCAATACGGCGAAAAGTCGGGAACGGAAATGTTAAAAGAGAACGGAGTGTCTTAACACTAGGTCTTCTCTGCCTACCCTGGTATGTGCGGGATACAGCATGAAACGAAAAAAAAGAAAACCATTTTACTAGTACTCACCAGATAGTTATGTGGGACTCCTAATCGGCATATGAAAGACCATCTGTATACCTACTAAAACCTTCACCGCTACTAGCCAAGCCCACGGGAAATGCCCCATTCTTGTGCGAGCCCCAGTGGCATAAGCTTGCAAGGCACGTCGCCAGAGAACTTAGTACCTGTTACAACTAATTGACCACTCCAGGAAATGTTAGTTTTTATTTTCTGGGTGTGGTAACAAGGCAAAGCGCGGCGTTGAGTTCCGCGAATAGTTACAAAGTGCGATTTGAATAAAAGTATAAAAAAATCTTCTGTAATGAAATATAATATATATACATACGAATACGATACATAGCATACGAAATTCTAAATAGTAATATATTTTTTTCTGAAAAACCTAAACAACCATTTTTTTTTATATTACGAGGCCATAATTTAATGGGCTCTTTGATTTTCACGATTATTACACATATTAAAGGAAACTATTTTAATTAGATTAATCCCTAGACTCTGTCTACCTGTGACCACAGACTACTATAAAGTGTTCGAAACGTCGGGTTTCCAAAAATGTATTATCGAATACTAAAATATACGCGATTAATCCGGTTTAAATAGTTTCATTTAATATGAGGCCATAACTTATTAGGACAGTGTCTGATTGTAACCCGATTAGTTATGGGTTCGATTCCCACTCGGGGGTATGATTATATTCAATTTATTTCCATTTCCCTCGCTAATAAATTAAATCGCGGCATTGAGTGTATGATTCTACCAATCAAATTACTCAAAACTACTGTACGTAACGAGATTTCTATTGACTACTGGTGTAAGCGCAAAAATGAAGATTATCTCCAAAATGGAAAAGTCGATAATGGGATAGAATTAATCGATTTTTTTAAATTGGGCAAACGAGAAACGTGCTAGTTTTCACACCTAACCGAAAAAATCTAGGGCAGATTCAAAATTTGAGCTTTGCTATGATTATATAATTGGGACAAATTTGGTATACATTTACTTTAGTGTATGTTTACATTGTCTATGGAAGTAGGTTTATATTTTATTTTTTTAGCAATTTTTTTTTCTCCATAAAGAGAAGTCAGAGAAAACACTATCACCGCTCGAAATCGTGACTTTACATTTAAAAAATATCAAAAACTTATAACGCCTGTCGTGGCGCAGAGGCACAAGCGTGCGACTGTAAGCGCGACAGGCTGTGGGTTCGATTCCCACTCCAGGAAATGTAAAATTTAGTATTTTCATTTCTTGGGTTTGGTAACAATGCACAGCGCGACGTTGAGTTCCGCCACTCAATACGCAATGCCTCAATTTGGCGGAAAGTGTGGAACGGAATTGCTGTAAGAGAACGGAGTGTCTTAACACTAGGTTCTCAGGTTCCCTCTGCCTACCCTGCTATATGTGGGATACAGCGTGAAATTAAAAAAGAACAAAGAAACTTATTTGAACCCTCAAGACTATTAAAAATATCAATAATTTAGTTTTTTTTAACTTCACACTGTATCCCGCACATAGCGGGGTGGACAGAGGAAACTAGAGAACTTAGTGTTAAGACACTCCGTTCTCTTTTAACATTTCCGTTCCCCACTTTCCGCATGATTGAGGCATTGCGTGCTGAGTGGCGGAACTCAACACCGCGCTTTGCCTTGTTACAATAGCGAAGAAAGGAAAATACTAAATATTATTTAACATTTCTGTATTTGTGGGATGTGGGAATCGAACCCACAACCTGTCGCGTTTACTTTACGTTATATATACGAATAATATTAAAGTTAGAACAAAATGAGCACAAGTTTGGGCGCTGATATTGCTTCTACTCCGCTCACATGGAAACCTATTAACACGCTTCGGTGCATTTATACAATAACAATTTTTGTAGTTAATTATTTTTTTCCCTTAATAGATTATTTGATTAAAAATAAAAAAAAAGATATTTGGTTTTTGTCATTTTAGATACCGTAATAAACACGTATTAAATACTATAAGCGTAGTCTTTTAAATATTTTCAAATATGAAAATTAATCCAGTTAATTTTTTTTTTGTTTCTTTTCTCACATTTGTTTTCTTCTTTTTAGCTTCACGCTGTATCCCGCACATATCAGGGTAGGCAGAGGGAACCTGAGTACCTAGGGTTAAGACACTCCGTACCCCACTTTCCCCCTAATTGAGGTCGGCCGATACTAAACTTTTGCATTTCCTGGAATGGGAATCGAACCCACAACCTGTCGCGTTTACAGTCGCACGCTGGTGCCTCTGCGCCACGACAGGCGTCGTTTTTTACATAAAATATAAAAATATTTTCTTTGTAGCTGTTGGCAGGTATTGTACTAAAACTTGCTTGCATTTGAAAGTAAGGAAAGTAAAATTAACAATACAAAATTTATTTTTTCGATAATTTGGGAGTGCTTATGAACTTGGAGTTATCCCAAAATAAAATTAGCGGTTTTATGAACTTTTTTTTAATAACTTCACGCTGTATCCCGCATATAGCAGGGTAGGCAGAGGGATGGAAAAAAAAGGGTAGGCAGAGGGAACACACAGGGAGACACTCCATTCTCTTTCAACAATTCCGTTCCCCACTTTCCGCCGAATTGAGGCATTGCGTGTTGAGGGCCGGAACTCAACGCCGCGCTTTACCTTGTTACCAAACCCAAGAAACGAAAATACTCAATTTTACATGGAGTTTTGAGAGACATTACCTGGAGTGGGAATCGAACCCACAACCTGTCGCGTTTACAGTCGCAGGCTTGTGCCTCTGCGCCACGACAGACATTACACAGACATTACATGAACTTTGTTAAGTTATATAACATAAAGACATTTAAAAATAAAACTGTGTATCGCCATTTCAAAGTGACCAATTAACGAACGAGCAACAAACTAACCAGGAATAGGTTTAGAGTTTGTTCGCAGTAGAGGTAGGCGCGAGAGGTATAGCGAAAACTTTACTAAAAGATCTCGGCCTATCTAGAACTATTATCGATTCATTTTAAGCTCGTATTTCGAAGGTGGCACTAGTAGGATCTTTTCAGATTTATTTAGGTAGGGAGAAGAGTGCAGACAGTGAAGGTGAAAAGGGGCCCCTTAAAGCTACACTTAGGTTATAAGCCTCAGGTACTCTTCAAAGTGCCCTCTATTCAACGCGATGAGTACGGTGAGTCAATTTTTCACTGCTTTCCACCGAATACGAGACATTGAGTGTCAAATGGCGGAACTATGTCATAACTTAATAAATACATTATTGTAATTACTTAACGTTCAGTAGTTTTTGCTGAATGTGTGAAAATATACATACATACTGATTATATACATATTTTATATGTACCACCGTAAGATCCCAATAAAGGACCTAGCTATCACTTAATATTTAACAAGCATCGAGAATCAAGATACTCTTAATCGAATACAATCTCGATTTCGACTGTTCCAGTTAATCCTGGATACTACATTAATTATTATCTACATAAATCGATATTGAGGCCTGTCGTGGCGCAGAGGCACAAGCGTGTGACTTTAAACATGACAGGTTGTAGGTTCGATTCCCATTTCAGGAAATGAAAATATTAAGTATGTATTTTTCATATTTATATATCATTAGCATATTATAATTATGTTAGTTTATTTTTTCTTTTTTTTTAATTA
The DNA here is from genome assembly GCA_033558755.1 of Philaethria dido. NCBI lineage: Eukaryota > Metazoa > Arthropoda > Insecta > Lepidoptera > Nymphalidae > Philaethria > Philaethria dido. The sequence goes on along the minus strand of JAKGSA010001915.1, from coordinate 18,053 downwards.
CTGAGTTTTATTTTTCTTTTCTTGCATGTTATACCCCTTTTCCTTATTGCGTTTTATCCTATGTTCACCAAAGGTTGTCTGAAAAAGATTGCTTGTAGCAATAAGACCGCCTTTGCATACAGGCATTTATATTGTCATTTCATCTTTATTTTTGTTGTTATTTTCTCTTGTGTGCAATAGAATCTATTCTATTCTATTCTGTTCTATTCTGTTCTATTCTATTCTGTTCTATTCTGTTCTATTCTGTTCTATTCTGTTCTATTCTGTTCTATTCTGTTCTATTCTGTTCTATTCTGTTCTATTCTGTTCTATTCTGTTCTGTTCTGCTGTACTCTGCCGTATTCTGCTGTATTCTGTTGTATTTTGCTTTGTTCTGTTCTATTCTGTTCTATTCTGTTCTATTCTGTTCTGTTCTGTTCTGTTCTATTCTGTTCTATTCTGTTCTGTTCTGCTGTACTCTGTTCTGTTCTATTCTATTCTATAATATTATCATTTCCTTGATCTGGTAACAAGGCAAAGTGCGGCGTTATGTTCCGCCACTCAACACTCAATGCCTCAATTTGATGTTAAGTGGAGAATTTCCGTTAGCAAGATAGACAGTATACATACAGACAGTAACCTAGTATCATAACACTTTGTTTGCGGATCTCCATGCGCCTTTGATACGTTGAGTGGAGGAACTCACCGCGCTTTGTATTACCAGAGCATGGAAATGAAAATAATTTAAATATAATGATACCCCTGAGTGAGGATCGAACTCACAACCATCGCATTTATAGTTAGACGCTTTTTATATGATGTACAGATAAACAAAAATAATTTTTAACCGACTGCAAAAAAAAGAGAAAGTTCTCAATTTGACGATATTTTTTTTTGTGTTACCACATAAAATTTTACTGGGTGAACCAATTTTGGTGATTCTTTTTGTATATGATAGCTAATGCTTCTAATATAGTCAAATTCAAATATAGTTAAGATCTGACAAATAATTTTTGAGTTATTAACAATGTATTTTATTTGCAATCATTTTTCTTTTATATTAAAATTTTAATTATTTTAATGCATACCATCCCCAATCCCCACTATTACTATTTACTAATTTGACATATACATGAAGGTAAATCGATATTAATTGTATCATATAATCGATTTTGTTAATAATATATGAGACGATCGGATCGTTAGTTGACATAAGATCGTTTTGTAATTCGATAAAATATTAATGCACTACATTATAGTGAAGAGATGAATCTTGCTAATGCTTTGCATATATTAAGACTAACCGTGCCTTCTACTTCGTCTGCATGGAATTTAATAAGAAACTAAAATCAAAGTAGCTTAAGTTACTCCTTATTACATCAGCTACCTGCCAGTGAAAGTCCCGTCTAAATCGGTTCAGCCATTTTAAAGATTACCCGGAACAAACAGACAGACAAAATTTGGGAAAAATGTTGTTTTGGTATGTATACCGTAGATATTATATGCATCTAGTATTAGCGGTTATTTTAATATTACAAATAAATACATACATACATAACTTCACGCTGTATCCCGCATATAGCAGGGTAGGCAGAGGGAATCTAGTATTAAAAAACTCCATTTTCCACTTTCCGCCGAATTGAGGCATTGCATGCTGAGTGGCGGAACTCAACGTCGCGCTATGCCTTGCTACCAAACCCAGAAAATAAAAAATTTCATTACCTGGAGTGGGAATCGAACCCACAACCTGTCGCGTTTACAGTCCCACGCTTGTGCCTCTGCGCCACGACAGGATCATTCATCTTCACGCTGTATCTCGCATTGCTATATGGGTAGGCAGAGGGAACCTGAGAACCTAGTGTTAAGACACTCCGTGGGATGAATATATTCAAATTATTTCCATTTCTCCGCACAGGCAAGAGGAAGCCCGACGATGAGTTCCGCCACTTTATACGCAACGTTACGAATTCGAATGGAATGCAGCGAACGGAGTGTCTTGACACTAGGCTCTCTCTGAGTACCCTGCTATGAAGGAAATAGCGTGAAGCTACTAAAAAATATATTACATACAACACTATTAAACTCACGACCCATTACAAACGAAATTACATAACAAGGCAATAAAAAATATATTAGCTAACTAGTTCCATCTAGAAAAAGTACATATAAATCTTTTACAGCCTTGTTTTCAGGGAATCAAAACGTCACTAAATAAATTAGTAGAGCCTTTTAATCAGTTATAGTCTAACCGACTTGCAAAAAAAGAGGTTCTAAATTGGACTGTATGTTTGTTTTTGTGTGTTACCGCATAAATTTTTTGTGGATCAATTTTAATGATGCTTTTTTTATATAATAGCTAGTGTTTGTGATGTGGCGTTATTTAACTTTTGTTAAGATCTGATGAGTTTTTGAGTTATACAGGGTATTCTGAGAGTACCTAATGTCAAGAGACCCCGTTCGCTACTTTTCACCCGAATTCGATACATTGTGTGATGAGCCACGGAACTCAACGCCGCGCTCTGTCTGATTTAAAATTTCCTATAAATCACTAAATATTAATTTATTTAACATTAAACTTACACGCAATACAATTTAATTTTATATTGCAATAATATATATGATAGAGTTGTATTTTGCGCTTTCCAACGCTCCTTGAAATCCCGATGGGGTTGGATTCAGTACTAAGTGAGAAAGATCGCTCTACACAATGGCTATGCTGCGTTTACGTTGTTATAGTAACTGGAGTAGTTGTCATGTCAATGTTTTTTTATTAATGTTAAATACAAAAAAAATAATATAATGAATATTTTTGTTGCCTTTTGGCTCGCATGGTAGAGTAGGCAGAGAGAACCTAGAGTAAAAACACTCCGTTCTCTTTTTTTCATTTTTTATCAACTTTAAAGCTTTTCAGTCAATTAAGTCAATTTCAGATATTGCGTGTTGAGTGACAAAAATTAATCCTGCGCTTTGTTTTATGTGTTTAAATGGAAATAATATAAATGTAGTCATTCCACTAAATGATAATCGAAAGCAGCGAACGTAGTGCCTTGATAATAGGTGCTGTCCTAGATAAAGCGTGAAAGTGAAGCCTCAAACGTTTCGCTTTTTTCGTGGGTTCTCTCTCTCAGAGCGAGTAATCCGTCGTATACAATTAAAAAAAGACATTCCCATTATGGCCTGTCGTGGCGCAGAGTTACAAGTCTGCGTCTATAAACACGAGTTGTGGGTTCGATTCTCACTCCAGAAAATGAAAACATCCAAATAATGTGTAGTATTTTCCTTTCCTCGTTCGTATAAGGCAAAGGCAAGGCAGGCAAAGCAGGCAAAGCACGGCGTTGAGTTCCGCCACTCAACACATAATGCCTCAACACAACGTGAAGTTGAGAATGGAAATGTTAAAAAGAGAACGGAGTGTCTTAGCACTAGCTTGTCAGGTACCCTCTGCCTACCCCGCTAGTGCAAGATTACAACGTCAAAACTAAAAAAAATCCAATCGCCCAATATCAAACAAAGCATAGCATTGTAAAAGGTTTCCCTGATACAATATTAATCTCGCCAGACCCGGCTATTACATGAGGAATTAATTTATATTTCACACGTTATCTCCCTGCTTCATTAGAGACATGCGCGTTAAATTTTAAAATTACTGCCATATTCGCCTTTTAACCTTTTAAGATGTACTTTTGAAACTGATGAGATTTTGAAGTCGTATAACTAGACGCCTGTCGTGGCGAAGAGGTACAAGCGTGCGATTGTAAACGCGACAGTTTGTAGGTTCGATTCCCACTCCCGGAAATGTAAAAACTATGATATTTTCATTTTCTGGGCTTGGTAACAAGGCGAAATGCAGCGTTGAGTTCCATTACATTACGCACTGCCTCAATTTGGCGGAAAGTGGGGAACGGAGTGTCTTAACACTAGGTTTTCGGTTTCCCTCTGCCTACCTTGCTATATGCGGCATACAGCGTGAAGCTAATATATATATACTAAAAGCAGCTTCTATCTTTATTCCAAAGGGTAGTTAGAGAGAAGTTAGTGTCAAGACAATCTGCCCAAATTCAAGACATTGCATTTTGTGTTAAGTGGCGGAACTCAACGCCGCGCTTTGTCTCACCAGAACGATTAATGAAAATGTTAAAAACAATGCTTTTCGTGGAAATCGAAGTCACAATGAATTAGACACTATTCCAATGCACCTTTAAATCCTTTTCTCTTTTCACATTTTTCTCTATATAAGTCATAAGACTTATATAGAGAAAAATGTAAAAGTAGGATTGAGCAAAATTTTTTTTGGTAGTAATTTCAAATAAAAATTAGTGATATTTATATAGAAAATATTCTTAAATATTTTTAATTTCAATAGAAATATTAAGACAAACAGATACCATCAAAAATCTACAAAAAACTATCACAGGTTACTTTTCAGGTTCACATTTTGTCCCTCATGGTAGGGTAGGCAGAGAAAATCCAGTGTCAAATCACTCCGCTTTCCGCTAGCTTTCTGCCCGATTCTTCATATTTCTTTTGCTCATTTTAAATAATACATACATACATACATAGCTTCACGCTGCATCCCGCATATAACAGGAAAGGCAGAGGGAATCTAGTGTTAAGACACTCCGTTCTCCACTTTCCGCTGAATTGAGGCATTTTAAATAATAAAACTATATATTAACAGCGAAATAATTAAAAATTATCCAAAAAATTCAGTAATCCGCTCGTAAAGGGCGTAGAATATTAAACTATATGTACATTGTACATTGTACATAAATTATTCTTAACATGTTAACATTCATATTACCGATGTTATATCCATAAAAGGGTTAAATTTATCTGGTCGGGCACTCCGCAAATATATCAAAAATTCATCCTCCCAGCTGCCGTTGTAGGCACTAGCCAAACTTTGTTAATGAGTGAAAAGTTCACCTGCCCTGTATTGAGAATTCGTTTTGGAAAGGTGTTTTATTATGATTCTTAACCGACAAAAAAAAAGGTTTTCAGTAAGAATAACTAAGTGAGGAACGGAGTGTCTTAACGCTAGGTCCTCAAGTTCTCTCTGCCTATCCTACTATATGCGAGATACAGCGTGAAGCTAAAAAAAAAATAACTCAAAAGCTACTTGTCATAGGCTAACTAAATTTAAATAGAACCACACCAGAAGCACGAGCTATCACAAAAAAAAAGAATCATCAAAACTGGATCACCCAGCAAAGAGGTATGACCTAATACATAAAAAATACAGTCGAATTGACAACCTCCTGCTTCTTAAAGAAGTCATTTAAAAAAATGAATTGGTAGTTATACAACAAATAATAAACATATTTTTTTCCAAAATCAACACAATATATATTAAATTTGCATACATTGACTTTTACAGTATATTTAATTTTTCCATCGCAGCAAAGACCTTTGACCCCCGAATATTATCTAGAATCATCCCTACGTTGTCAACTATTTAGAGATATAATGAAAACATGTAACATTTTTCCTCTTTGTTAGGCATTGCTATCAATTATTTTAACACCATTGCTGTTTTCCTTACTTATTTCATTATATTTGTTGTATGAAAACCCGCAATGTATACTAAATTATTGTGAAAACCTATATAAATGGGGCAAACTTTAAACATCGTGGTACAGAGTCGTTATGTTTTCGAATTGTTAATGAAAATAGTCTGGGTATTCTGTTGGTCGTAATGGTCGGTAAAAATAAACTGTTCGCAGTGAAAATTTGATAAGGAAGGTCCATGTTAAGTGATGAGTAATTTGGAACAAAACAATGATACACATAAAACTGGAGAATGTTAGAATTGGTTCTAAAATATGTGATATATTTTAAGCCACTTCCAAAAAATGGAGGTTTTCAATTCGAGTGTGTTTTTATGTGTACATACATACATACATAGCTTCACGCTGTATCCCGCATATAGCAGGGTAGGCAGAAGGAACCTGAAAACGTAGTGTTAACACTTTATCAAAAAAGATATATAAAGATACAACACTAGGTGTGTTAAGACACACCGTTTCCCACTTTCCGCCGAATTGAGGCATTGCTTGCTGAGTGGCGGAACTCAACGCCGTTACGTTGCCGTATGTGTGTTACTGCATTATCGATTTTTATAATTGTTTGTTCATATGATAGCTAGTGTTTTAGATGTGGTTATATTAAATTTAGATGAGATTTGATGAGGAGTTTCGAATTTTTCGTAATAATTTTACTTTATGAGGACCCCCCGGAGGGCATGCATGAAGAGGTTAATGACTGTGGACGAGGCGAAACAGGTATGCAGGGACAGTAGTGTTTGACGCTCCGTTCTCTCTAACTACCCCGCTAGGGATAAAGCGTGAAGTTAAGTAAGTAAGTAATTTTACTTTATAATACATTTTTTAGAAATCTATCTTTTTTTATTAAAGTTTTACTTATTCATTTTTTCAGGTTCACGTTCACGCTTTGTCACCCATAGCGGGATAGTCCGAGAGAACCTAGACTCAAGATACTCCGTCCTCCACTGTCTAAATCGGCGATCAGCCATCCAAACGCTCATTTACATTATCCTTCCCATAAAAAAATATCTCAATTATTGAATGATAACTAACAAATATAACAATTGTAGTTCATCTTCTATCTTATTTAAGGCTATGCCGATATGTCAAAGTATCTACATTTATAGTGGTTTCCTAGTAGTCATGTTCCGCTATAGTGAATGGACACAAGCGCTATACATGATTTAAAGCTTCACCACTGTTTCTAGTTATGCAAGGAAATTGATCCGATAGCCAGTGCCTCACAGAATTCAATCCGATGTGTCCTACGTATACTGGTACAAGTGCAAAATACATACATAGCTTCACGCTGTATCCCGCATATAGCAGGGTAGGCAGAGGGAATCTAGTGTTAAGACACTCCGTTCCCAACTTTCCGCCAAACTGAGGCATTAGTGATGAGTGGCGGTACTCAACGCCGCGCTTTGCCTTGTTACCAAATCCAGGAAATGAAAAATTTCATTTCCTGTAGTGCAAATCGAACCCACAACTTGTCGCGTTTACAGTAGCACGCTTGTGCCTCGGCGACACGACAGGCGTTTACAGGGGAACAACTTTACAGGGGAACCATTTAAAGTTTTCTAAGTTATTGTCATTAGTCAAAGAATTTATTGTTATTTCGTCATTATTCAAGGGATTCATTATTTAAAGTATTCATTTACTTCGGATAATGATAAAATTATAATCTTAAAAACTTTTATATGGCTCTTCTGTAAAGTTGTGTTTTTACACTTGTACCAGTGTACGTAGGACCCGTTGGATCTTGTATTGATAGCTGAATGTAATGAATACAAAATTGTATATATTTCTAGCGCAGAATATCACTATATTGTGGCACAGTAGTGATCCGACTGTAAATTTGATTAGTTGCAGGTTCAATTCTTAATCGGGGAAATGATTATATTAAAATTATTATCATTTTTCGCTCTAGTAAGACAAAACACAGCGTTTCGCCATTCAACGCGTAATATCCTTGTCATTTATACAAAAAGCGATACTATCTGGAAAAAGGTGTAGAGCTGTTTATTTTATAAATAAGCAAATAGAACGAATAAGCGTATGCCAACATTAGTATAACAATATGCAAGAGAAGAAGAAGGGAAGAAACTCTTTACTATTCTATGGATTCAATGTACATCTATAATAGGAAAAAGCGTGAACCTAAAAAATCACTTAATCTGATAAATTGAATCAGATTCCAAATATCTCATAAACATAACTTATGTATATTATTCACAAACAAACCTTAAATACCATTTCTAACGGTTACATTATAATTGGGGTCGTCTATTCAGCTAATAAGGCCAAAAATATTGCTAGAACAATTTATCATATTCCGTTATGACGTTCAAATTTCAACGCTATTCGTTATTCACTGGTGTTTTCCCACCTTTTCGTTTAACGCCGTTATTTCTGAGCGTATAAGAGTATTTTTCCTTCAAAGCCTTATTTGACGGTCCACAGTTCCCGGAGATTTTTTGCCTTAAATGATGATGTAAAGTTATGAATTTATGCCACTCCCTAGGCATCGTAGCAATTTTCCCGTTCAAGTGTTTGCGCCAAAAAGCCTTTCAGAGTTTTAAAGTTCCGCAGGGGAAGGTTAAAAGCTGCGTTAGCGTCTTAGTTTTGGATTTTAAGTGTTCTTTTTAATTTGTACTTCCTGTTCATGTTTGTGATATAAAATAATGGATATTTTTATGATATATTATATTTTAGCTTCGCGCTGTATCCCACAAAAAGCAGGGTTCGGTAGAGGGAACCAAAGAACCTAGTGTTAAGACACTCTGTTCTCTTTTAATATTTTCGCTATTTTTATTATTATATTCGGTATTCAATGTTTCTTTTTTTATTGTTTTTAAAGTATTTTCACGCTCCACGCATAGCAGGGTAGTTAATCAAAAAACTCCATTGGTCACTTTTCGCTAAAATCCGAAACCTTGCCTTTTAAATGTCCTATTAAGTCTACAGAGAACGCTAACAACAAAAATAAGTTGTAACAAGCATATAAGAATTTCGACGCAGCCGAATATAGATCGCATGGCTTAGTGGCGTTTGCACGGTTTCCAAGAGGCGCGGGTTCAAATCCCGCTGCGTTCAAAAATTATACGTTTTCTAAATATGCCTTTTAAGTGGCTGAACTCAAAGTCAAAATAAAAATAATTTAAATATTCCTTCAATTGGGAATCGAACTTACAACCAATCGTGTTTACAGTTAGACGCTGTCCCACAGAGTGACAAGTAGTTTTGCATTTGATTTACGACGAACGTAGACACTTGACACTAAGTTCTCTCCGACAACCCTGTTGCGAGATAAAGCGTGAAGCTATTTTTCATTCATATAAAAAGTTATAAAAAACACATAAAAATCTATATAAAATATTAAAATACTTTTGAATTTCATTATACAAAATCTACATCCGTAACGTGGTATAAATTAAAACTTCACCAGCTTGTTTTATTGAAGGCAATTTGCGCGAAATATCGCTTGCAGTCTCGCCGGCAAATATAAAATTATACTAAAATATTTATTACCGGTATTTTATAAATATTTTTATACATATTAGGGTTTACTGCATTATATTTAATATCTTTTGTTGAGAATGTATTGGTAACCGTCAGCGTTTGGCGCTCCATTCTCCTGACTACCCCGCTAGGGATAAGCGTGAAGTTAAGTGAAGTGAAGTGAAGTGAAGCTAATGGACTGATTTTGATAACTCATTGATGTAAATCTAATAATACTAAATAAGACAACGCGCCTGTAGTGTGGTATTAGTAGAGGCACTTCAGTCGTGGCGCAGAGGCACAAGCGTGCGACTGTAAACACGACAGGTTGTGGGTTCAATTCCTACTCCGTGGAATTTTCAATTGTGTTTGGTAACAGGCAGCGCGGCGTTGAGTTCCGTCACTCAGCTGCAATGCCTCAATTCGGCGGAAAGTGGAGACAAGTGTCTTAACACTATGTTCTCATACAAAAATAGTTAATATTATAGTTATATAATAAACTAACTGTGACCACGACTTCATTTCAAATGAAATTTGTAAAGTTAAATTATTGTGCTAAAATTATGATATTGAAGAGATTTGACCACAACAGCTACCTACCAGTAAAAAGTCCCGTCAAAATCGGTCCAGCCATTTCAAAAGATTAACCGGAACAAATAGACAGACAGACAAACAAAATTGTAATTTTTTTTTTTTTGGTATATATACTGTAGATATATTCATATGCATGTAGTAAAAAGCTATTATTTTAATATAACAAATAGAAATTCCAAATTTATGATATGATATACCATTGTCACTAGACAGACGTAAGGGAGTTTCGCTACCGCCAACTTCCTGAGGATGTTCGGTGTGAATGGAGTCATCCGAATGAAATTCGTTCCTTATACGTATACGTATATGTATAATATGTGTAATATTTCTTTTTTTTTCACGCGCTAATTATTTCACGCAAAAACTACTAAAGTATAGTTTTTTTAATTTCACGCTGTATCCCGCACACTTAGCAGGGTAGACAGCTGTAATGCGAGATACGGCGTGAAGGTAAAAGAAAACAAAAGGTGGTACAAAATACTACAGAACCTTTATAAATAATACACATTTTTGCTTTATCAATTTGATGTTAGATTTGAAAGTATCTTTAGTAATATCATATTTTCCCAACATTATGTCGAATAGGTGTGTATCATGTATTATCATTTGCCTTTTCAATGTCATTTGATATAATGAACTTTGGGTATAATTTTCACGCTGTATCCGCATATAGCAGGGTAGGCAGAGGAACCTGAGAACCTAATTGTTAAAGCAAATCAGTTCTCCACTTTTCCATGAGTTGAGGCATTGCGTGTTGAGTGGCGGAACTCAGCATATACGCCTTTTGCCTTGTTGTCAAACCCAGGAAAAATACTATTTTTTCATTTCCTGGGTGGGAATTGTTTACCACAACCTGTCACGTTTACAGTCGCATGCTTGTGCCTCTCCGATACAACGCATGTCATAAAACAAAAAGAGTATAATTTTTGAGTTAATTTTGCAATATAATATTGCGAAATTTAGGTAATATCAAGACACTCTATTCACCGCTTTCCATCCGATTCCATCCAGACATTACCTGTTAAGTGGCTGAACTCAACGCCTCACTTCGTCTTACCATAGCAATTAAATGAATGTTTTAAAGGAAATCAGACAACCAATTTTACACTAACTTAGAGACCTGAATTTATTTTCATCTTGTTTTTAAATATTAGAAAAGTAGCGAAAAAAAGCAAGCAAGTGTCGCTAACACTCCCTTCTCTGCCTTCCTTACTATGTGAAAGCCTATCTCTGTACAGAACTTTAAATGCAAATAACACTTTCATTTGTCAATAGATCCAAGTTATTAATGTAATTGAATTATTATTCTGTAATATCAGATTCAGCGTTTTGCACGAGAGTGCTATTTACATGAAAGTTATGAAAACTTTTACCCTCACACTTACTTCCATGTATGGGAGTAATAAATTTTATATCGATTTCAAATTCGAAGGGGTAAGTTGTAAGGATAAAAATGCTAAGATAAGTTCACCATCAATGTTGTTGGGAGGATAGGACTTTCTAGCATAGATACTATAGCCAGATTTAAATATACATAGCTTCACGCTGTATCCGCATATAACGGGGTAGACAGAGGAACCTAATGTTAAGACACTCCGTTCCCAACTTTTCGCTGAATTGAACTCAGCGCCTTGTTACCAAACCTAGAAATGAAAAAGTCCATTCCTGGAATGGGAATCGAACCCACAACCTGTCGCGATTACAGTCGCACGCGTGTCTGCTCCCAGCAGGCGTTTACAAGAATTACACAAATGTTTATTAATATGTTATTGTGCGTGTGTAATCTTGTATGGCCCATATTATTCTATATGTTAATCTGGTGTACAATCTATTATCTTTAGTGTTAAATTTCATCTAGATTTCAGTAGTTTTTTATTTGAAATAAAATATCTGAATAAAAACGTGAAGCTTCAAAAATAAGCTTCTGAATCACACCTTAAAAATTATTACGAATAACTCCAAAACTTGTCATATCTTTCTTTTATTTAAATGGAACCACATTAGAAGCACTCAGTCACATTTTATGGCTGTCTGTATAAAAGAAAATCATCAAAATTGATTCATCAATAAAATATTGTTAATGGAGTGTCTCCCGAACCAGCTCGTTTGCCTTGTCCTTTCCATAAAAAAAAAAAAAAAAAAAAAAAAAAAAAAAAAAAAAAATGGAGTCTTAACACTTGATACTCATTTTCCTCTGCTTTCAAACCCATGCGGGATACAGCGTGAAACTTAATAGAAACAATTAAATTCATATTTTTTCGAAATCGGTTAAAAACGCTAAAGATAAAAGGCAGTTGGAGTATTTCCTTTGCATATTCAAAGTTCGGGGTTCAATTTTAAATGCAAGTGAGGGAGGGTGTTAACTCTCAATAAAATGAAGGCCATCTGCAACCGCGTTTGAATGAGAGCATTCCGTTGAAACTGTTGATCGCAGGAGAAAATTACAAGTACTTTGTAGGGTAGGGTAGGAGAAGACTATTGTGGTATATTTTATATTAGAATATAGATCATTTTGGTTTTAACAAAAGAAAATCAATTTCAAAATGATTCAAAAAGTAAAATTATAATAAACAAAAAAATCAAAGATTTTTCACGATTATTACACATATTAAATGAAACTATTATAACCGGATTAATCACGTATATTTTAGTATTTAGGAGCCACATTTTTGGACGCCCGACGTTTTGAATAATTTACAATGTCCTAGTCTCAATTTAGACTGTAAAATCATTACAAACCCAAAAATATTGTGAAATTTTAACTAAATATCATAGGCTTTCATACTATAAAAATATGATTTTTTTTTTTTTTTAGCTTCATTCTGTATCCACATATCAGGGTGAGCGGGAACCTTGTTTTAAGGCACTTTCCACCGAATTGAGGGCTCAGCGGAACTCAACGCCTGCACTTTGCCTTGTCAAACCCAAGAATTAGAAAATTCCATTTCTTGAGTGGAATCGAACCCACAACCTATCGCGTTTGCAGTCGCACGCTTGTGCCTCTGCGCCATCAGGCGTTATAGCTAGTATATTTATTAGTTCTCATATTTCATATATATCACGAAAATAAAAACGCAATTAACAAAGGACTTCTTTAGTATCGCTAATTGGCGATTTATTCTTGACTGGCTTAGATATTTGTATGGCTATAGAATAGAACGATATAAATATATTGTTTATAATATACTAGCTAATACCCGCGAGCTCCACTCGCGTGATCAATGGCGATCCATAGTACATATACCTATAGTGTATACTGCGTATATTCATTCATTTAAAGGCTTTGAAGTAGCAGCTAGATTTTCAATTTCTTTGACAAAACGTTATATCTACCAAAATATTTGTGTTTATTAATAAAAATTATTCTTTTTTTTTTTTTATGGATGGATGGCAAACGAAGCAGGACCGCCTGATGGTAAGTGGTTACCTTCATCATGAACATCTACAACACAAGAGATGTACTAGATGCGTTACCAACCCTGGGGATACAGGGTGGAAAGGGAGGATAATGTAGTAGTCCGCTATCGGAACCACCACATTTTGGGGAAAGGATGGGTGGGAAAGGGGAAAACCTGGCTTACATGCCATCGAACCGGAACACATCATAAGATATTTGGCGGTTCGTCTTTGACATGATAGTGGTCGCGTGCCAGACGGAGGACGAACCTCCTACCACCAAACTACAATTCATAACAAATTCGATGTCCTTTTTTTATACCTCTAAGAACATGTGTACAAAGTTTAATAATAATCGGTTGAGTAGTTTCGGCGTGAAAGCATGACAAACTTACATTCACATTTATAATATTAGTAGAGATAGAGATAGAGATTTAGGCTATCTCGGCGCAGTAGGATAGCTTTTGACTGTAACCATGACAGGTTATGTGTTTGATTCCCAGTTAAGATAATGACTATATTCAATTTATTTTCATCTGGCAACACAAAGCGTGGCTTTGAGTTCCATCATTTAAAAGGCAATACGCCTACCATGGCGCAGAGGCACAAGCGTGCGACTGTAAACACGACAGGTTGTGGGCTCGATTCCCACTACAGGAAATGTTAGTATTTTCGTTTCTTGGGCTTGGTAACAAGGCAAAGCGAGGCGTTGAGTTTCGCCACTCAACACGCAATGCCTCAGTGTGGCGGAAAGTGAGGAACGGAATTGTTGTAAGAGAACGGAGTGTCTTAACACTAGGTTCTCAGGTTCCCTCTGGCTATATGCGGGATACAGCGTGAAGTTAAAAAAAATAATAACTTGAATTCGGGGGAAAGCGACGAACGAAGTGTCTTAACACTAGGTTCTCAGGTTCCCTCTGCCTACCCTGCTATATGCAGAATACAGCGTGAAGCTAAAATAAAAAAAATATCCTAAATAACTACTCTATTGCTTATTTTCCTAAATTTCAAAATATACAAATCGTAATACGGATGTGGTTTATAGCTAATACAACCGTATTTACTGAGGTGAATCGGAAATTGAGTGTCAACATCAACGGCAAGTATCTAGTACGAGTATAATCGATTATACTCGTACGTAAATGTAAGAACACTGTCAGATACAGACGAGATGTTATGTGTGAAAAAATCAGAATAAATATTATATCGGTAAAATATATATAAGATCTTTTTTCCCTGTGAGGGGACGGGGTTTGAATGCAATTCCCCTCCGCTGGATAGCATCTCGTAAGAGGCGGGTCTCCCAGTAGCTAGGTGGTAGGAGGTTCGTTCTCCGACTGGCTTACGACCACTATTATGTCAAAGACGAACCGCCAAATATCTAATGATGTATTCCGGTTTGATAGCATGTAAGCCAGGATTTGCCCTTTCCCACCCATCCTTTCGCTAGAATATGGTGGTTCCGATAGCGGACTACTACATTGTCCTCCCCTTTCATCTGTATCCTCCAGGTTGGCAACGCATTTACAACTCCTCTGGTGTTGTAGATGCCTGTGTGCGTAGGCATCCAGCAGAAGAACCAGCAGAAGAACCACCAGAAGGCAAACGAGCAGAAGGTCCACCCGATGGTAAGCCATTAGGTGGTCCTTCTGCTCGTTTGCCATATGTTATCCATAAAAAAAGCTTTCTTTGAGAATTTTTATTTTGATAGCACCCTAGTGTGAAATTAGTGAACTCTAACCAACTTTAAAAAAAGAGATGATTATCTCTTTTTTGAAGTTTGACTTTATGTTTACTTTATTTCTTTTAAAATAGTTTTTTTTTGCCATATATTATTGATACCATGTAGCTTTTTGCTGAGTGAACCAATTTTGATGATTCCTTTTTTTATACGATAGCTTCTGTTACGGTATCATTTAAATTTAACTAAGATCTGACGAGTCGTTTTCGAGTTATTCGTAATAATCTTAGTTAGTTCTTTTTATTGTATTGTCTTTTTGTTAAAATGATGTTATTTGTGTATAAAACAATTTCCTTATTTAATATATTATGATGGCTAAGCGCCCAAACCGAGGTGTATATCACAGTGGAAATACATAATATTTCTTCGCCAGATGCACGTACGGCGGAGAATGCGAAATTCTTACAAAGTATGTTAGTAAATCTTGACTTAATGGTCGCAGTGGATGCTACGTTTGTAGTTGTTCATTTTAAAAATATTCCTGCATACTTTAAAATGAATTCGCTTTTAAAAATTGTGATTTTTATTAACATTTTCATAGACAGTCTAGTATCTATCTATATAGATAGTAAGAAACGGAAATGTTAAAAGAGAACGGAGTGTATTAACACTGGGTACTCTGGTTCCCTCTGCCTAATTAAAATCAAAATATTCTTTATACAAATAGGCTATTACAAGCACTTCCGATTCGTCAATTAACAAAAGATATCAGTAGTGTCAGTCCTTACGGAAGCTACCACGAGAAGAACCGACAAGAAACTCAACAGTTGCATCATCATCTGTACATCTATGATGAGCCTCCCGGGTGAGCGTCAACAGCATTTAATTCCACACATTAACATCATTATAGTATTCTTGGACAGAATAATATACTTTTTCAATAATATGTTTTCAATCTTACCTTTAAATTGTTAAAAATTAAAAAAAACGTAAACCCATCGTGGTTTTGTTGGACGCCCTTTAACTGTAAAAGCATTTGGCTGTGAGTTGGATCCTCGCTCAGTAGAATGATAATTCTTTTTTTACTTCACGCTGTATCCCACATATAGCAGGGTAGGCAGAGGGAACCTGAGAACCCAGTGTTAAGACACTCCTTACCCCACTTTCCGCCGAATTGAGGCATTGCGTGCTGAGTGGCGAAACTCAATGCCGCGCTTTGCCTTGTTACCAAGCTCAGAAAATGAAAATACTAAACTTTTACATTTCCTGGAGTGGAAATCAATCCCACAACCTGTCGCGTTTACAGTTTACAGAATGACTATATTTAAATAATTTCTACCTCTTTACTCTGGTAACACAAAGCGCGGCGTTGAGCTCCGCCACTCAACATCCTGTCTCGATTACATGTTGAAAATGGACAATGGATCTCTCTAAAGATCTATATGACTAAAAACATATTTTTACTAACTAAAATGTTAGTGAAGATCGTATAAATTAAATGTTTAAGTTTGAAATCGTAATTTCCCACTGTAAATAAAGCTCCTGTTCCCGCCTCAAGGGAAAACTATTTCACTTAATCCTACAATTTTCAATGCATTTATTTA